>JANLJB010004079.1:0-18012 GCA_026212285.1 Bursera cuneata
TTCTAAAAATCTGGGTTCTGTTGCAGCCCATATTTGACCTCTTAAACGTTTGATTTGGGCCTTGTGTTCTTCATAAAATATGTGGACAATTGTCTGAGGTTTCTGGAAATATAAAGTTTGTAGCAATTGGGCTCCTGGACAGAAAGTTATGCCCATTTTACTTGGCCTGCATCAAAGAATTCAAAAATTACAATTGGTAAGAATAATTCTTTTAAGCTCAAACCAATGTAAATATTCAAATTAATAGCACTTGAAGTGTAAAAAATGTTATTTAAGATCATAATAAATGTACACTTTTAAGTGCTAATCACAGAGTCATTCCATTTTTGCAATATGCCAACCAGTAGGTACTCAAGAGTCGCACAAAAAAATGCATCCTGACATGCAAAAAGTCATACAGGAGTTTTTAGAATTATTCCAGGAACCATCAAGTTTACCACCTATCAGAGAAGTTGATCACTGCATCTCTCTTAAAGAATGAACTGAGCCAATGAACGTCCGACCATACTGATATGCATATTATCAAAAGGAGGAGATTGAGAAACAAGTCCATGATATGTTAAACTCAGGCCTCATTTGACCCAGTATGAGCCCGTTTTCATCACCAGTACTATTAGTGAAGAAGAAGGATGGAAACTGGCACTTTTGTATAGATTATCGTGTGCTCGACGCTGCCACTGTAAAGGACCACTTCCCTATTCCCACGATTGATGATATGTTGGACGAGCTCTATGGTGCTTCATATTTTACCAAGCTAGATCTGAGAGTTGGGTACCATAAGGTACGAGTAAATCCTCTGAATATTCCAAAAACTGCTTTCCGTACTCATAATGGACATTAAAGAATATTTGGTTATACCATTTGGCCTGTGTAATGCACCTTCTACATTTCAAGCTATTATGAACTCTATATTTCGCCCTCATCTTAGAAAATTCATTCTAGTTTTCTTTGATGACATATTAGTTTATAGTTCTACATGGGACAAGCATTTGATGCATGTAAAACAGACTCTGGCAATATTGAAGCAGCAACAATTCTTTGTCAAGGTTAGTAAATGTGCTTTCGGGCAACAAGAGTTGGAGTACTTAGGGCACATTGTCACCAGCCAAGGAGTAAAGGTAGATGACAGCAAAATTACAGCAATGGTGGCATGGCCACGACCTACTAACATTTCTGAGCTACGTGTTTTTTTAGGATTAACAGGATATTATCAGAAGTTTGTCAAAAATTATGGTATAATCGCACGTGCCCTCACCAACCTCCTTAAGAAAGGCCAATTCGGGTGGCATGAATAAGCAAAGGTTGTTTTTCATACTCTAAAAAAGGCCATGACCACCACACCAACGTTAGCAATGCCCAACTTCAACGACATCTTTACTATCGAAACCGATGCATCAAGAAAAGGAATTGGAGCAATGTTATCCCAGCAAGGAAAACCAGTGGCATTCATGAGTCGGGCCCTTGGAGTAGCAAAAAAATCTTGGTCCACTTATGCCAAAGAGATGCTAGCAATCGTCGAAGCAATATGGTTGTGGTGGCCTTATCTCCTCGGCCAAAAGTTCTATATTCAAACAGATCAACGAAGCTTAAAATATCTTTTAGAGTAACGCATCGCCATGCCAGAGCAACAAAGATGGGTAGCCATACTCTTAGGCTATGATTATGAGATCACTTACCGCCCGGGACGTGAGAATTCTGCAGCCGATGCCCTTTCACAGAAGCAAGATAGCCATGTTCTTTACCATATTTTTCTTCCTCGAGTTAACTTATGAGACAAAATTAAACAAGCTGCAAAGGAAGATCCGTATATCCATTCCATGCATAGAATAGCTACAGACCAACCCAACAGCCATTTTGTGTGGTGCAACGACTTCCTTCGTTACAAGGGAAGAGTCATTATACCAGCAGACTCCGCCTTACGTGCCAAGCTGTTGCATAAGATGCATGACACCAAAGTAGGTGGACATTCAAGCATACTATGCACATACAAAAAATTAGGGCAGCAATTTTATTAGCCGAAAATGCTCCAATCAATCCAGGACTATATCAAAGATTGCACGGTGTGCCAAAAGATAAAAGTTAAAACGTTGGCACCGGTAAGACTTCTACAACCATTACCTATTCCATGCCAAGTATGGGATGACATTACACTGGATTTTATTGAAGGATTACCAACCTCGCAAGGCAAGGATACAATCATGGTAGTCGTCAATAGGCTTAGTAAGTCAGCCCTTTTTTTTGCTCTAACCCATCCCTTTACGGCTAAAGGTGTTGCCGAAAGGTTTGTGGACGATGTTATTAAGTTACACGGAATGCCCTGCTCAATCGTTAGTGACCGTGATCCAATTTTTGTGAGCAACTTCTAGAGAGAGTTTTTCAAGATGTCAAGCACTAAAACTATAGCTCAACTCCGCGTATCATCCGTAGATAGATGGCCAAACGGAATTCGTCAACAGATGCGTCGAACAATATCTCAGATGCTTTGTCCATCAATGGCCACGCAAATGGAGTTTCTATCTTCCTTGGGTGGAGTACTGGTACAATACCACCTACAACATCTCAACTGGAATGACCCCTTTTCAAGCACTATATGGACGACTTCCCCCAACCATCCCACGTACCATGAAGGACTCTCACTTGTGCATGAAGTTGATCAGCAACTAATGAATCGAGATGAATTACTTCAACAACTCAAAGCCAACCTCGCACGCTCGGTTCATCGCATGAAACAATTTGCAGACCATAAGAGAAGAGATGCATCATTTGAAGTTGGCAAGTTAGTGCTTCTGAAACTACACCCTTACCGCCAGCAAATAGTTTTCAAGCGAGTCCACTAGAAATTGGCTAGCCGCTTCTATGGACCCTACAAAATTCTTGAGAAAATCGGTTCAGTCGCATACAAGCTTCAACTACCAGACGGGTCACGGGTTCATCCCGTCTTTCACGTCTCGCTACTCAAACGCTTCCACACTAAGGAGGAGAATGAGGTGGCACATAGCACGGAGTTACCTACATTCACTGACAACATAGTCGTAATGCTGGAACCAAAGGCTATTCTAGATCACCGCTGGGTAAAGCGGGGGGCCCAAATTGTCGACGAAAGTTTGGTGCATTGGAAAAATCTACCGGCAGAAGAAGCGACTTGGGAGACAACCACACAACTGTTGGAAAAGTATCCCGGCGTGGACCTTGAGGACAAGGATCCACTTCATTGGGGGGGTAATGATAGGCCGCGACGATTAGCAAGGACCCTTAGGCCAAATCCCAAATACCTAGGATAAAGTGGATGCAAAATGCTCGATCATGCGGCATGCAGGAAGGTGCGATATGGCATTGCTGAGAAGGAGAAGGCTCGTGCATGCGACATGCAGGAAGGTGGGACGTGGCATTGCTGAGAAGAAGAAGGTGGGGCGTGTCCATTGCAGAAGCATTGCTGAGAAGAAGTTAAAGGCACGTTAAGGACGAGCAGGTTGCACTGGAGTAGACTAAGTCAGTAGAATGGGTCACTTGCCATTGCGAGTTTTATGTGTGTTTTAGTTCCGTTTGTTAACTACCAGTTTCCTTGTATTTTGAGATTTTAGTATGAGGCTTTGCTTATTTAAAGCAAATTTACTTGCAAACAAGTCTGCAAGCTTCCTAATTCTTAAAATTAATCCACTTATGTAATACTGACACGTACAACGACATTTAACATAAATATTATAGAATGATCATAAATAAAATGCCATTAAATGGAAATTGTTAATTACATGCATACAAAAGAAAACAATAACATAATATTAGTTATTCTCTGTTAACAATCCTTAAATGGTTGTTAAGGAAATACTTTGAGGGGGAACAAGGTGCTAATCGGCTGGGAGAGAAAATGGTTGCAAATGAACTTAAAAATTGCTTAAATACAAAAGTTATAGACTAAGTTGCCAAAGGAGTTAACCGTTCTAAAATCTTTTTGAGGACTTTTATAAATCTTCTATAGATTTATCTTAAAATCTCAATTATCAAAAATTTAAATCATGTCAAATTAAAAATTAGTTAAAATGTTTAAAGTTAAAGATATCTAATAAAAAATTTATGATAAAAAATAAAATATTTTTAATTAAATGTCTAAAAAAGATTATTAAGAATAGTTTAAATTCAAATATTCTTTTTTTAGTGTATTCCTTTTACATTTTTATACTAATGTTAATCGATATTTTCTATTGTCAATATCAATAAGTTGTTTAAAGTACGGATGGAAATAGAATGATTAATATGTCAACTCACCGAACATACAATTGTCCTGCAAGAGCCATAATTGTATTTTATTGCATGCATCCTATTTTATTTTTTATGTTTATATATATAAATAAAGTTATTTAGTCTTTAATTGACTTTAATCCTGATAATCACTTCTATTTTCAGGGTGGTCGGTAGAAAGTCGGAGTTGCATCCTTTTCCACCTATTTGAGAGTTCTTAATTTATGTTCGGTGTAATCAAATTTTAAGGTTTCATCATTTCATGTTAAGTTTTCGGTGCCTATCTTTAGTGCTATCAACCAATCAAAACATTTGTATATGATATACGCGTTGATGGGTCGGCTGCATCAAAGACGCGACACCAAAGACTCATCATTGTCATACTTTATAGTCTTTTTATTGTTTCTACGTTAATATAAATATCAATAAACTATGTTTTTGCGGGTTGACATTTGTTGAGAAAACATTGACATCAAACACAGGAAGAGAGTGATGCGACAATCTATAGCCTCAGTGCATGACAAGTGTAAGAATGTCTTACATTATAAGACGCGTAAGTTGAGGCAGCTTGCCCCCTTCTGAAAACTATTAATTGGAATGTAGATAAATATTTTGACATTAGTCGGCAGGACGTTGTTCACATTGTAAACTTTGTTTGCCTTGAAGTCGCGCGCTTTGGCCATGCATTTTCGAAGAAACTGGCTTTCATTTATAGTGTTAGAAAAAAAATAGTTTATGATATTATTAAGATGTTTACTTACCAACTTAACTTAAATGATTTTTAATATAGAAAATATATGACAAGTTCTAACTAATCGAATGTAGCATGCATATAGTCAAGCGCACCGAAGAATTTTATTTCTTACAAACTTAAAATATTACAATTAGCAACACGAAATACCCTATAAATTTAGCTAAACATTCAAGACTTTCACTAAAGAATTAGCCACACTGACTAAAGAATTTCCTCCATATGCTTCCTCCCTTTTCCAACCTTTATGATTTTTCATTTGTTCCTTCTATTTCTTTTTCGGCAAAATGGATCTTCAAAACTCCTTCGCATTCAAGACTTTTCTTTGTAAATTTATCGCTATCATGATTTTCACCCATTTAGTGAACCGAGCTCTATCAGTACTCCACCCAAAATTTAGGGCCTGCTCACCTAAAACCTGTGGTAATGGTCCTAATATAAGCTATCCCTTTTGGATTTCTGGTGAACAAGAATCCTATTGTGGCTTACCCAACTTTGAGATTACCTGCAATGACCAAAACCCTGTACTCACCATTTCCAATGATGCTTATCTCATCAAAGATATCTTCTATTCTAATAGTTCACTTCTGGTGGCCAATTATGCCGCCTATAAGGACACATGTCCAACTCCATTGCACAACCTTACTCTTGTTCAAACTCCATTCGAGAAAAGTTTTTCTAACATTGATCTTCTCTTTGTGTATAACTGCAACGAGAAGCCTACTGAGTACATTACTTATCCTATAAGTTGTGCTAGCAACGATACACACTATTCGTTTGCTGCTTTTCACAAGAAAGTATTCCTCGTGAATGAGAGCTATTCACTTGAGTCATGCCAGTCTTTTGTTTATGTACCCGTGGATCTTGAAACTGCTGTTGATCTGGCCAATTTGTGCCAAATAAATTATAGTGCAATTCTAAAAATGGGGTTCCACATGAATTGGACTGCAAGTGGCTGTAGTAAATGTGAGACAAGTGGCGGGCGCTGTGGGTTTGATAATAACGAATTCGTTTGTTTTTGCCGAGATAACCCTCATAGTAAAACATGTGACGATGGTAAGCATATTGTTAATCACAGATAATATAGTTTGTTACATTGTTTATCAGTCATTTTGTCTGTTCCAAATGGAATTTTTATACATAATCGAACAATTAACATAGTGGTGCTACCCGTGTCATTGAGCTTCGTTGCAGTAACAGAGAGTTTCCTCTCCTGTAACTAATGGCTTTTCAATGACTCTCATCGTTCTGAGCTACGTAAATTAAATAATGGCTTTTAATATCAAAGTACGTACGTGATTTGAGTTGTGAACTTCCAATTAGGGTACTGTTATAGTTATTGTTTTTTCTGTTGTGATGAGGCAATTTTCATCTAATAAATAGGATATGCACATAGCTAGTTTTTGAATCATTCACTGCAAGCTAGGTCATTAACTGCCCTTAATCAGATAGTTTTGTCATCCATTATAAGATAATCAATTGGTTTCCTATAAGTATAATTTGATCAGAAATGAAATTACATGAGTTTGGACGAGTTTGCAATATGTTTAGAAAACATTCCACTTAATAGCTTAAACTTTTTAATCAAATGATCCATAAATATTTAAAATAATCTAGTAGTTTAATGTTCAAATTACTATATACTATTTGTTAGACCACTTGTAAGTAAATGTGAAACGCCTATAAAATAAATAAGAGATGAGACTCACGCAAGTTAGAGAATATGTTAGAGCCAAAAAATAGTTTCAGTAGTATTGTTAGATCCTTACTTGTCTGCTTAAAGTTTCAGGTGAACTAGTCTTTAAACACATTAATTAAATATGAATTGATAATATGTCTTTATGTAATAATAATATCAGAATTTTGAGTTGATTCTGACCAGTTAAAAATTGAGGCTTTGAGTTGTGTTGACTTCTAGTGCCCGATTATAGCACATTATATTACATTAATTGCGCCTTATATAGATGTTATCATATACAGCTATAAAAATTGTATATAAATTTTGTTTTGCTCTAACACATTTAATTATCATGGATGATACAGAGGAAAAACCGGACTACTCGTTGAAGATTGGCATAGGTAACATGTCTCCTCCGAATGTATCTGTTGGTTTTGTCTCGTTTCACTTCATTTTCTGTCAGAGTAAATACAAAAATTTCAAAATCATAATAACCACAAATTCTCTAAATAAATAGTTATTATGAGAAAATTTGATAAACTCTTATAATACAATTATTATAACTATACGACTTTTATATAAATGATTTTACAAGCTTTTCTTTGTTTATAACTTTTATATAAACATTTACTACTTTTATATGTTATTTTACAACAATTATAAGGTAGTCAAATCTCTTATGTCACATGGGTTTATAATCTATATATTGTTAAAATTTATTGTACATTATCTTTCCCTCTTTATTATGTGTGTATATTATTAATCATTGACAATATCATTGGATTTTGTTTAGAAGAAAATTAATGAGAAATTGTTTGCTAGTTTTGAAATTTATGGATTCGGTATATAATTCAATTAAGGAGACCTATGAAAGTTTATAAGTAAGATGTACTAAACAAATCTATGGCCTCTGGTATCTTCGCTTAGCGAAATCTCTATCTATAGTGAATAACCACAGATAGGAATTTACTGTTCGGGGAGAGTGTACACTGTCCACTACTGTTAAAATATTGTTTTGCTGTGGTATAATAAATTAACATTACTTGTTTGTCTACTACGTACCTTATTGATCACTTAGCTCTTTTGACAGGCATTTTTGCTGTAGTAATCGGAATAACAATCACCATGATGGTTATTATCATTTATAGAAGGAAGATGTTATCAATTATGTCAAGATTCCATTTTAGGAATATAAAAAAGAATAATCAGGATCTTGAGGACTTCATCAGAAATTATGGACCTCTAGCTCCCAAAAGGTATAACTTCTCAGAAGTTAAGAAAATGACAAACTCATTCAAAGATAAATTAGGTCAAGGAGGTTATGGAGGTGTGTACAAAGGGAAGCTATTGGATGGCCAATTTGTAGCAGTAAAGGTCCTAAATACATCCAAGGGGAATGGTGAAGAATTTGTTAACGAGGTTGTGAGCATCAGTAAAACATCCCACGTCAATGTTGTCAGATTGTTGGGTTTTTGCTTAGAAGGTAGGAAGAAAGCTCTTATCTATGAGTTCATGCCTAACGGATCACTTGAAAAATTCATTTACAATGAAGATAATTTGGTGGCTAGTCAGCACTTAAGATGGGAAAAATTATACGAAATTGCAATAGGAATAGCTAGAGGGCTTGAGTATTTGCATCGTGGGTGCAACACTAAGATTTTGCATTTTGATATAAAACCTCATAACATTCTTCTTGATGAAGATTTTTGTCCAAAGATCTCTGATTTTGGGCTTGCAAAACTATGCCCTGAAAAGGAGAGTATTGTATCAATGTTGGAGGCTAGGGGGACAATAGGATATATTGCTCCTGAACTATACTTTTGTAGAAACATTGGAGTTTCACACAAGTCTGATGTCTATAGCTATGGAATGATGGTTTTGGAGATGGTTGGAGGAAGGAAAATTTTGGATACTGGAGTGGTTAGTAGCAGTGAGATATATTTTCCACATTGGATTTACAGGCATGTCGAGCTAGATCATGAAGAATTTAGATGGCTTGGTGTTTGTACCAACGAGGAAAAAGAAATTGTCCAGAAGATGATTATTGTCGGTTTGTGGTGTATACAGACTCGTCCATCTAATAGGCCATCAATGAATAAGGTAATAGACATGTTGCAAGGAAGCATTGAAGCATTGAAGATCCCACCAAAGCCTTTCCCATTATCTCCGCCGAGATCACCAATTGATTCCACCACATCCTTGTCATGAAACAAATTCCACACGTTTCATTTATGGTCCATGTGTTTGAGTTTGCAAAAATTCAATTTATATATTATAAGAGATTGAACTCATCATTCTTTTTGGTTCATTAGCTCTCTAGTTACTTATATAATAAAGAGTAACTACAAATGTTGAAATTGATTTTGAGGAACAAACTTAACATGAAGCTTGTATGGTCACACTAGTCATCACTATTTTGATATATGCAAACTAATATAATAACCTTAACTATGTCATGTACAGTACATTTGGCCAAGATATTGAACTCATCGTAATTATCTAAACCTTTAGATACAGACATTAATCTGATGTTGCTTCATTAATGCTAACTAGTCAAGGTGATCGATAATTCCAACGAAAAGAAAATTAAATTATCTTCACTGTATGAAAGCGTGTAAATTGTTTTGCCTTCGCATAATTTGGAAAGAAGTACTGCAAAGACAACTTCCCTATAACATAATTCAATGGAACATTCGGCATTTTTCAATCATTTCAGCATTGCTATTATCATTCTGATTGCTTTTCCAGCATCATCTGAACGACGCAATAACAATCAGTATACAGCATGCAGTCAGCCCTACAAGTGTGGTAACGTACAAGGCGTTGGCTATCCTTTCTGGGGCGATAACCGACCTCAATCTTGTGGCCACCCATCCTTCCAACTAAAGTGTCAACAGGATGGACATCCAGTCATGGATATTGGCTACCAAAGATTTATCGTGCTAAACATTAGTGACTCGAGTCATACGATGACCGCTGCACGATTAGACTTCTGGAATGACATGTGCCCCGGGGCTCTCAATAGCACAACCTTGAATTTTTCCTTTTTTGATTACGGGAAAACGGTTCAAAACCTTAGCTTATTCTATGATTGCATTAGAGATACTGACAACGTATCAGCTCCTTTTCACTTTGATTGCCAACAAGAAAGTTTTGGGAACGCTTCTGCGTACTATCTTCATGAATCCTTCGTAGGAGTTGATGAGTTTCAGAAAATAGCAAATGAATGCAGACTACACTTATCAACGCCGATTTCTAACACGTCTCTTCAAGAACTATATTTTCGGAAAATCAGGACACCGCAAGCCATAGATCAAGGTTTTGATGTTGTGTATGATCGTTACCCCAATAGGGATTCTTGTCAAACCTGTGAGTCTTCCGGTGGGACTTGTGGATCTGACTCAACATTTCATTTTCGTTGCTTCTGCCAAGACCAACCTTATGCTCAAGATCTGGCATGCAAAAAAAATTCGGGTATCCTCTTGATCGTAAAATTAATATATGTTTAAGATTGATTGTTCGTTTTTGTTAGTCTACAAAACGATGAATTGCTTTGCGTGATAATATTTGGAATGTGTATATGGTAAGAACTTAAAAACATGTACATATGTTATTAGTAGTAGATCACAAGCTAATTTTTTTATAATGAATGTATACATGTTTTGAGGTAGCCTTAAAGATAAATATTAAGATTATCATAAAACCTCGGAAGATAATTAAGACATTGATTAAAGGATTTTATGTTATAACCATTTTTAATTTGGAATGATGTGAACAATCATAAATAGTAAAATAGCTCCCATGAATTTTGAAATCATATAATTCATAAAATAACAACCAAAATAATAATTATATATAGAGAGAGAGGGTTAGCTAATTTGAATTTAAATCTTTTTATATCAATCCATAACCTGATCATTTGTAATCCAAATAATGCTAATGAAAAGTTAGAAAGTGATTATATTTTAGATATACTGGATTGTAATAGATCAATTATTATAGAATGGTTAAAAAATAAGTAAAAATTTTAAATTCAAATAGCCTAACATATATATATATATATATATATATACACACACAATCTTTGTACAAATTTATTTATGTGCAGTTTCAGTATTTGCTTCATTTCTACTTAGGCTCCTATAAATGATGCAGTACTTTCTGTGTTGTAGGCCTCACGAAGCAAGTGATGAAGATGCTCTTACCATTAAGTATATTACCCTTGAATCTTCATGCAAATACTTTCTTGAAATTTATTTTCTACAATAATTATGACATAAATATATATATATATATATATAATTATCATATTTACCTCTTTTCTCTGGACGCAGGCCTTGTAATTGCCATACTCGCAGTGTTTGTCTCAAGGATCATCGCGAGGACCGTTCATAAGTTGAGATCAAAGAGAAACCAAAACGTTAAGGCGTTCCTGGAGGAGTACAAAACCTTAGCACCAAGAAGATTTAGCTATTTGGAGGTGAAGAAGATGACTAATTCGTTCAAAAAAAAGATAGGCCAGGGAGGTTTCAGTTGTGTGTACAAAGGAAAGCTACCAAGTGGTCGTTTTGTGGCAGTGAAGGTCCTCAACACATCTAAAGGAAATGGAGATGAATTTTTCAATGAAGTTGCCAGCATTAGTAGGACTTCCCACGTTAACATAGTCTCACTTCTAGGATATTATTTTGGGATTAAACAAAGAATTCTCATTTATGAGTTCATGCCTAATGGTTCTCTTGAAAAGTTCATATCAAATAGAATAGCTACAGATGACAATGGACATCACCTGGAATGGGAAAAATTGTATCAAATTGCAATTGGGATAGCTCGAGGGCTAGAGTACTTGCACCGCGGGTGCAGTACAAGAATTCTGCATTTCGATATAAAACCTCATAACGTCCTTTTGGATGAAGAGTTCTGTCCAAAAATCTCTGATTTTGGTCTTGCTAAATTATGTCCAAAGAAAGAGAGCATAATATCATCAATGGATCAGGTTAGGGGGACAATTCGATATATAGCTCCAGAAGTGTTTAGTAGAAATTTTGGAGCAATTTCGCATAAGTCTGATGTTTATAGCTACGGAATGATGGTTCTAGAGATGGTTGGAGCAAGAGGGGACATCGACGTGGGGACAGGAAACAGCAGTGAAGTATATTTTCCACATTGGATTTACAAGCGTCTTGAGCAAGGCAATGATTTGGGATTTCATGGAAATATGACAGAAGAGGAAAATGAGATTATAAGAAGAATCATATTAGTGGGTTTGTGGTGCATCCAAACAGATCCATTACACAGACCATCCATGAGTAAAGTTATTGAAATGTTGGAAACAGGCACTGAATACCTGCAAATCCCACCAAGGCCTTTCGCATCTTCTCCTCCAAATATGCAAATAGACGCTTCCACTTCTCCAATTCCAAGTTAGCTTTGTATTTGCAAAAACTGAAACAAAATGCTCCCAGAATTCCTTAAAGAGTAGCACAAAGATACACATCAAAGCATTTGACTGTTCGGTTCAATTTCCGCTAGGATGCTAAATGTAAAATGTGAAATCTACAACGTTAGAATGAAATATGAAACCATCCACTTGAGACATCGAGAAAACTAGCAGAAAGCTTTTAGAAGTTACACTACTAGAAAAACACCAAATATGAGTGTTAAAAAACGCAAGGCAATGACAATTTTAGACGCTCCTCCTTCTGGGTGTCATCATTAAATACGTTTCGGAACAATAACGGTTAAAAATCATTTCCTTTTTGCATCTATCCGTGTCATCATTACGTATGGTTATGAAGGTACAAATGGAAAAGAACAGAGGAAGAAAACTAATTGGAGGCAATTGGAGAGTGATGAAATGGAAAATGATGCATATGATCCTTGGTAAATTTTCCAACAAGCATGTTCTTCACCACAAATTATAAAATTATTTCTTCTAAATTCATATGCGATATGTGGAGTATAAAATTCAGAAAAATGTTGAACATAAAAGTGATAAAAGCAAGCAGTCCTGGCCAGAGTTTCTTCCTATATCAAGGCTTCTTTTATTACAAGAGTGTAAGTGTAAGTTCCATAATAATAAAACACATTTCTAAGGTGCAATTCAAAACAATCATTTACTAGGTCTATTAGTTAATATTACAAAAGGAAAAACAAAATAGGGAAAAAAAAAAGTCATTGCCCCGAATGACGATAAACTCAGTGTATGCTTAAGCAACTCCTACATATGTACATCCAATTCAAGATTACAGCTTTGGGCAGGATATTAGAGAATAGCTGTCATCTAATTCTTCACAAATAAATATGTTTTCAACAATTTCTTCCCTATGCATTTGGAAATGAATTGAAATGGGAAGAAAAGACTCAACTACTGGTATTAGGTGTTGTCTTTGTGCTGATCCAATTGAAAGTCACAGAATCCGGAGACATTGATAATGAGCCACTCTTCAACAACCCCACATCATCCGCAGGAATGTCCATCTCCTCTGCTTTTTGTTTATTGTATCCATCATTCTGTATACCCTTTAGAGTCTCCAAGGCATCCGCCATAGACGGTCTCATTTCCTTCTCGCTTTGCAGACACTGAAATGCCAGCTCTGCTACCGCATTTATCATCTTCCTGATCTTGTAGTCTGAATCAAACCCAAGAGTCGGGTCTACAAGCTCATGTAATGCTTTGTTTTGGATCTTATTGATTGCCATATTAGACAAGTTAATCTCATGTCGATGTCTAGTGATGTCAACCGCTGGCATGGATGATATTAGCTCTATCATTACCACCCCGAAGCTAAACACATCACTCTTGTCTGTAAGCTGGTAGCATTGGTGATATTCTGGATCAACATAACCAGGAGTACCTTGTGGAGCAGTCGAGACATGGGTAACATCAGTTGGAAAGAGACGAGAAAGTCCAAAATCAGCAACCTTAACACAGAAATTGCTGTCAAGGAGGATATTGTTGGTTTTCACATCACGGTGGATGATATCAGAAGCATGAAGATAAGTCAATGCATTGGCGGTCTCTATGGCAATCTTCAGTCGAGTATGCCAAGGGAGTGCACCAGGCTTAGCACGTTCACCATGTAAATGGTCTGCAACTGTACCATTTGGGATATATTCATATACAAGCAAGAGTTCACGGCTATGCCTAGAGGTACATCCATAAAGAGAGACGAGATTTTGGTGGCGCACGTGAGCTAGGATCTCAACTTCATTCATGAACTGTTCAACTCTCTTGTAATTGTTTTCATATAAGCGCTTGACTGCAACGGAACGCCCATCCCGGAGTTTCCCTAGATAATAAATACAAACAAAATTACTCAGAAATTGTTCATTTGAACATTTAATCTTAAGAAAAATGTTAATTAGCTAGCTCTTACCATGGTATACAGTACCGAAGCCTCCATCACCAAGTTCTTTGGTAGAATCAAAATAATTGGTGGCCTTTTCAAGTTCAGTATATGTAAAGACATGAATTCCATGAAACTTATCTCCCGTCTCAAGATCCAACACTGAAGAGGAACCAGAATGGGTGCTGCGAGAGACATAGGATGAGGGAGCATATTTCTTCTTGTTGCGAGTGCGACGAATATAGACAAAAACAATGACGCCCATTAAACACATTCCGAAGAAAGTTGCAACTACAGCTGTTTAGAGAAGGCAGAAGTAAGAGTAATAAGCAATTCTGATAGCAGTTTGATAGGGATGAAGTTTTTGATATTTTGAACTGGAAGTAATGTGGAAGATTGCGGACCAATAAATATGAGAAGAATAACTAAACCAATGGAAGCAGATATATTACCTATACCAACCTTCAGTGGATAGTTCCGTCCGTGAGCTGTATCATTCATCAAGGTAACGATGAGTTAGAAAATAGCAACTTGAAATAATTTACAACTTTATGATATATTCTATCTACATAAATTTAACTGTTTAAAACATGTATATAGATATAGTTAACTATCAAAGCAATGTAGTTTTAATTTACAAAAATGAGAGCTCTTGATGCAAAAATGCTTCTTGCGTGACACCATATGGTTATTGCTTGCATGACGATTGACGAGCATTCAGAAAGCACGGATTGAATTTGGAGTACTATTGCAGTTCCTTGGACTTTTGTAAAAAATCATTTGGAACAGAGGAAAACAGAGTAAGAACGGAGTACAAGCACTCATAACCAGTGTAGAGAAAAGGAGAGTCTGCATATGAACTATGGAAAAAAATTAAGCTTTATCTGGGACGAACAACGTGTTTTAATTTCTTAAAATTATTACTGATGCCAACTGCCCCAAGTGGGTCAATAATCAGAAGACATGAAAATTTAAAGTTAAAACACTAGAAAACCAGAGATAGTAAATCTGGTTCTGGGGTTTGGTCAATATTCAAGAGAATAAAAAGTGAAGAAACAAGAAAACTATTGAAATTTTCTATAACATTACCATCGTCACATGTTTTATGGTGAGGTTTATCTTTGCAGAAACACACAAATTCGTTATTGTCGAAGCCGCAGCGCCCACCGCTTTCCTGACAACTGCTGCAATTATGTGCAGTCCAACTCAAGAGGAACCCCTTCTTCAGAATTTCAGTGTAATTCATTTGAAGCAAATTGACTTCATCAGAGCCAGTTTCAACATTCACGGGAGCATAAACAAAAGACTTGCACGACTCGAGTGGATAGCTTTCATTCACGAGAAATTCCCCGTGAAAAGCAGCGAAGGAATAGTTTTTATCATTACTAGCACAATTAATAGAATACGTATGCGCAGGAGGCTTCTCGGTGCAGTTGTACAGAAAGAGGAGATTCATATTAGCAGAACTATTGAATGGAGTTCGATCAAGAGTGAGGTTGTGCAAAGGAGTTGGACACGTGTCCTCATAGACAGCAGAACTGGCCACCAGAATTGAACTTTTCTCATAGAAGATATTTTTGATGATATAATCATCACTTGAAATGTTGAGTACAGGGTATCTGTCATTACAGGTGATTCCGAAATTGGGATAACCACAATAGGATTTTTGTTTACCAGAAATCCAAAAAGGGTAGCTTATATTAGGGCCATTGCCACAGTTTTGGGGTGCGCAGGCCTCAAATTTTTGGTCGAGAGACAGAATCTGGGTGGCTAAGGTGGCCATGAAGATGAAGATAACAACACATTCATGAAGAAATAATGTGAAGAAGTTCTGAGGATCCATCTGGGATTGAAAAATGAGAAAGTAGGAGAAGAAAGGTGTGGAAATGGGGGGAATCATGAAGGAAAATTCTACACAGTTGGTATGGCTTGGTTGGAGACTCTTGAGTTTATTAGTTGTTTTAACTTCGCTTTTTGTTGTTAGATTATGACCCAGTGTTTTGAACTTGGAACCGAGACACTAAGTGACAAAAAAAGCTTCAAATAAAAGCAAAGCCAACTTGCAAAGTTAGAAACTCAAGAGTGGGAGAAAATCAACTTATTGGCCAACAAATTATCGTTCCAAAGTTGTGCTATATATGGGGGAGGGCCTGGCTGTTTCAATAATTTGTATCTATCATGTACTTGAAAATAAAAGATAAAAAATAAACTTTAAAGTCAACAATGATTATTCAGAAGATATTCATTTTAGAGAATTCTAACCAAGTAAAATGATAAAGTTTCAAACATGATGGTAAAGAGAGTTGGACCAAGTATGGCCAATGGGGATATATGTCCTAGATGTAAAGACAATAATAGGTTTCAAGTCCATGAGGGCTAAGATAAAACTTGAGGTGTTAAAGAGAGTAGGTAAAGGGGCATTTTCGGTACAAAAAGTTAGTGATTATGATGTCGTGGATGACCTTGAATGAGGCTTGGTTGGTTGAACAAAAATGTGAAAAAAGAAAGAAATCTTTTGGCTGGTTTGAGTGCCCTTGAATAGCAAACTAATATATAATTGATGCGGATGATGATGGGAGTATATTTCACATAATATATGTTCATTATGCATATATATCTTCTTCGATTTGACCTGATATTGCTTGAGAAATAGATAGAGAGATATTATCTTGATTACGAGTGATTACTTACTCTGTCAATTACCTATTGTAAACTTAACATTTACTCTATTAAAGCTCATTAAAAGAAGACTGATTTAGTTATGTGGGGTAATAAGAAGATAGAAAATTTCAATTTGAGATTAGGTTGAAGATGGACTTGGTCAGAGAGTGGGTTAAAAGTTGACATCAAATAGGTAGTAGCGGTCATCAAAACTACGCAAAGGGTAATTCCTTCCCCCAACCCCATTTTGGAAGACGTGAACTAGCTAGTGGAGATATGATTTGACAGATAGAAAAAGAAAAGCATTAATGGAGGCTTGTGTGTTTATAGTTTATTGGACATGTGAGGGTCCCAACTCAAGAAACAACCATTTATGGCTCTCAAAGGCAGTTTCGTAGCTCCTTCTCTCATAGACTTTGACATGTTCAAAGGAGACTCCAAGTAATCCTTCTATGAAGTTTACTAAAGAAACGTTGAGTCAAGTCAACTAGAATAGATGATGATGACCAGTCCCGGGATATGATTTTTCTTGTCAAATAAGTGAAATGCATGAATTAAAACTAGCCATTGCGAGCAAGTTTAAAAAATAATATTTTATATACATAATTTGTAAGTATAATATTATTTTCATATCTACTATGAAATTCAAATCTTATAATATAATATATATATATAACTTTAATTAAGAAAAAATAGAAAGTTTGAATAATTCTTTACGACCACTGGCTGTAAAAATCTTAGAGATTTCTCCGGAATTAATATTGTGTGAAAATTTAATAAAAATCAGAATCCAGTCAACCATATAGTACGTAGTTATATTTAATTTTATGTAAGGTGAACTATTTCGTAATCTAGACGGCGGCCGGAGAACTGAAAAATATAAGATATTTACGTCTCCATGAGTAAATTAAGTTAAGGGTAACATACTAAGCTCTGCTGTATATTGACTAACAAGAATAAAATATATATGCTAATTAAGAAGATGAGCAGGTAATATGAAAAAGGAAGGACATGCATACCAGCATTAGAAGGACAGGTATGCGCGTGAGGTTCATCACGGCAAAGGCACGCAAATGACTGTAAATCTGAGGAATTAGATCCGCATATCCCTCCAGAATCAATACATTCAGAACAGGATTGAAAGTCTGCATTATACTTCACTTCAAACCCTCGATGCAAAGCCTCAATCAGCCAACCATTTCCTTGAAGACCAGGAGTTTCATTAATACTGAGAACATCAGCCTGTAGAATGGGCACTTTCATAACCCCCTTACAATCTAGGTCGGAAACATTTTGAAATAAATCTTCTTCCCCATCAACTTTGTAAAAGCCAATCCACT
>JANLJB010004090.1:0-18643 GCA_026212285.1 Bursera cuneata
TACGATACTTGGACTCACCGAGGACTATAATTAAGACTACCTACACTTGGGTAACACTTTCTAAGATGTAGCAGCTCTCAATGCTCAACTTTATTGTTAGCAACAATGAGGTATTAAGTAATATATAGGCCTTGTAGAACTTATAAATGGAGCTATAATTAGGCATAAGATATATTTAGAAGTTGAAGAACCTATAATAAATTAGGAGCTTGTTTTTATGTTAGTGGATTATATATATGGTTTTGTTCAGAAAATTAACAAGTACTTTATCAGTTCAAAAGCATTGAGAGTTAAAACTAATTTCATTATCTTGTTCAAAACAATTTAGACAAACTAAGCTGTAGTTAATGTTATAATACCATTTATCTTTAATGAATATACAAATAATTTGTCTTAGTTATGGTTGCTAGAATTGCAAGATTGGGATTGTGGGTGTAAATCAACTTAGAGCTCTGGTCAACAAGTCTATGCCACGGCATAAAATGGTTCCACGTTGCAGTGCCATCATCTAGAGAATTGGCGTGTGGTGCAATGTGGTTCTACGCTATGACATCATTGTCCCAGAAAGTTGGCACCATGCCTCGATGTATTTCTATGCCATGACACCAATATGATGAACCTACAGATTGAGAAGTCGGAGACTTTGAGCAACAGCGTGGATCAAATGACACCGCGGCACCGACCAGACACTAGCAAAATAGGTCAATTTTGTTCACCCTAACCCTTTGCCCTTTTTAAACTCACCTTTATTTTCTTGATAAAATGAGGTAGAGAGACAAAAAGAAAAGGGCTAAGAGGAAAGCCAGGGAAAAGGGCTGAGGTTCTTCTAGAGAGATAGAAAAAGCTATTCTAGAGAGGAAAGGAAAGAAAGAAAAAGAAGAGATAGTAGGTTTTAAATCTCTGTAATCTTGTATTTCTTATTTCCCTTGTAACTCTGCTTCTCATAGTGATGACTAGAATTAGCAACAGGATATAGGACCTTTTATTGTCCAAACCAGTATAAACTCTCGTGTCTCTGTTACTTTCTACTGTTTCTTGCTTGTTTCAATTTTTGTTTTTTGGATTTTCTATTTGGTTCTGTAATTACTATTTTGTGTTTGATTGAGAATGGTGTGCTTCCGCGCAATAGGGATATTAATTCTAAATGGATATAGTCATAAACGATGACTTGGTAAGCACTAAAATATAGATAGAATTGCAAGATTGGGATATTAGCATGTGAGATTCCTAATTGTGAATCACTCTAATTTATATATGTTGACTACTCTACGTTATACGACAACAAAAATTTGGTCTTTGGATCTACAAAAAAGAATGAATTTTCAATAACAATTCGTAGCATTTGAAGGTTTTTTGTAATGGGAAAATATAGGAAGTTGTTAAATCTTAATCAATAATGTTCATGGGAAGTTTTCAAGGACAAGCAACTAGGGTAAATTAGGCATTATGGGAGACAGTTTTTGATTGAGTTTTAGAATCGGAATCGAAATTGTGCAAAATCAGAATCAAAATAATTGATAAATATTATGTATTTGAGATTGATAATAAAAATATTTGTATTTGAGATGCAAATTGTAATGGATATGGAAGAGATTTGTCGTGACACAATAGCATGAGATTTTTTTCTTTAGATATGAAATTGTGAAAGTATGTTTTTTATTTTAATTCTACTCAGAAATCATATTCGATTAAGAAGGGGTGGGCGAATGACTAATTTTCTTTCAAGCGGTAATAGAATTTTAATTCTAGAGTTTATTTTTTTCAATTAAACAGTAGAAATGGGAATATCCCATTCTCATTCCAATTTCTAAATATATTTTTATCGAACCAAACACCCCCTATATAAGAAGTTCTATTAAAAAGTAATATGTCTAATTTTTTTTATTGTTTAATCAAACTGTAAGATGTTAGTTCATCAGTGTCTTTTTGGGTTAAACCATCAGCCATTATTTATTATCAAGACCATTGGCCCTACGCTTATGAGCTAGCTGTTGGTTCATTGGATAGATAATCAAATTTTATTAGAATTTAACTATTCTTTAACACATACGTTTGAATTTGATTATTTTCATGCTTAACCAAAATAATATTACATATAACTTAATCCGTCAACATACAGTTTGGTAGACAATGGAAACTTAATTAATTAAGATTCAAGTAGATTCAGAACACCTCCCTCGAACCTGGTTATTTTTGCAAATTACCCAATAATTAGTTCTATAAACTCATCTTATAATATGCCTATTACCCTATAATATATTTTACTTAATTTAATTAAATCTTAAAATGTAATTATCTAATTACATTATTAATTTAATTATTTTGATTGCATCAGTTCAAAATCTAATTTTATACAGATAAATTTGTATAAATTTTTTTTATAAATGTGATTTTTTTTATATGTCTAATGTTAATAACAAATATGTATCAAAATCTAAAGTATAAATTAAAATCTCACTAGTCAATATATAACTACACTCAAGATTGTATCATTTGCTTTCAAATATTATTGCACATAACTTGTACAGCTAATGTAATATAATATAATGGGAGTACAACCGAATTTATTGGATGCAAATAACTCTACCATCATTAATATTGACATCATTAATGTTGATATGTATTTCTAAAATTAACACTTTGTTAATTATATATTTTAGAAAAATCAATATACCAATTTTTGAAATATTTACACTCTACAGCTAAGTCGTTAACCCAAACCTTATGTGTTTATGAAAATTTAAAAATTAAAAAAAAATCAAATCTAAAACCTCTATTAAAAAACATATATATTTTTTATTATCTAACAAATTATCGGTCAATTGGTGTCCTTGCGTGTTGGACTGCTGAAATTTTGTAGAGTTGGAATTTTTTAACGCAACCCCTAAATTTAGGTCCTTTACATTTTAATCCGTAGAAAATTTTTCTTATTCATTTGGGCGGTCGGGCAGCATAGTGGAACGTAGACTTCTCCCAGTACCCGATGCGAGGACCCAAGTCTCGAACTCAGAGTCGAATCCTGGTTAACTCTAATAACACAAACGAATAAAGAAAAAGAGAGCAACGGAGACGCGGCACTTTCCCAATATGGCTTCTTCGTCGTCTTCGGCTTCTGCAACGTCTGCTTCAACCTCCTCTCTGTCAGAAGAAGAGCTCACACTCACTGTCAAGTGGAGCGGCAAAGAGTACACGGTTCGAGTCTGCGGCGACGACTCTGTGGCGGAATTGAAACGCCGAATCTGCCAACTCACCAACGTTTTGCCCAAGAGACAGAAGCTTCTTTACCCCAAAATCGGAAACAAACTCGCCGATGACTCTGTCTTGCTCTCTCAACTGCCCCTCAAGCCCTCTATCAAGATGACCATGATTGGGTTCGTGACTTCCTATCTCTCTTCCTCTTTAGGTAGTTTTTGGGTGTTAAATATGAGATGTTTCGATAATGGGTTTGATTTTTTATTTTTTATTTTTAAAATGAAAAATCTTATTTTCACTTTTATTCTCTCTTCGAATTGGTTAATTTAGTTTGTGTTATTGTTGTTGATAATTATGATGGCGTTGTTTTTTATGTGAGGAACTTGTGCATACGAGGTGTTTGATTTTATTTTATCTTTTATTTTTTTAACAATTAGGATTATTGAAATGGTTTATCGAAAAACAAAACCAATTTCTAAAATGTTAATAATACTAAAAATTATTGTTATTTTGTTGCTGTTTGTGAAAGTTATAATAACTTTGCTGCAGTCTAGCATTATAAGCTTAAGAAACTTGTGCCATCGTGAGTCCAATTACTAAAGTGTTTGAGGTAGAAGTTGAATGTTGGGCACTTATGGGTGTGGTTAATAATCATTTTTTTATATTCAAGTTTAAGTCGCCTGCTAAATAGAAAGCCGTTAACTATCAAAAGCAGAGAACTGAGATATGGATATTATTTGATAATTGGATAAAAGAAAATTATTCCTTTTTTTTACTATAGTTTTCGCATGGACTCAAATGCTATTTATGAATCTTCACTGTATTCAGCCAGCATGGGGCTCCATTGGCTTCGATTTTGTAGGTTGGAACTTTGAGGACTCCTTGTAATGCTTGGTTATGATTTAACTCTTTTGGGTATTATATCTTGTGCATTAGTGTCAATATCGGGACTTCTTTAGTGAGGGATAATTTGTTTTTGAGAGGAATTTGTTTACACATGTTGTTAGTCACCTTTTCCCCATCACTACGATTTGTAATCACGTGGTTGCCTTTGCTAGTGGATATGCCTATAGGAAAAAACACATAATAGCTCTTCGTTTGTGCGCTTATGTTGCATCTTTTTTTTTTTCTATCATCATCAATCCCCTATTAGTGCCTCTTTGCAAGAAAAACTAGATCTTTCAATAGTGTGTGAATGAGCACTTTTGATCAATAACCTTGAAAAGGCCTGTAGCATTAACATGAGTTAAAATCCAATATCAAGCTATCATAAGTGGGTTAGCACAGATGAGGAAGGGGGTCCAAGCTGTTTCATTGGTTTTGTTTGTGGGCTGTAGTGTGGAAGGTAAAATTATTTTGGTAAGGCTTGGTTGATTAAATATTGCAAGACTAAGCTTGCTTTGGGAGATTTAGCTTTATTTAAGTGATTTATGCTGATCGAGAAATGAGCCTTATCCCTCATCAAAAGTCAATCGTAAAGCAAGCTTGTTACTATTGTCCAATAAAAAACCCCACTAGACTTCTAATTTAAAACTAAATCACAATAGTTAAAACTGTTAATAGTTTTAAGTTAGATATTGTTAAAACTGTTATCTTTTGTCAAACTTTAGAATCAGATTCTGCCATAACATGACATGTCTCACTTTTTTGAGTTCGAAAGCCCCCTAATAACATTGGATGGTCTTGGATCTACATATATACATATATATACAGAAGGAACTTGTTGTGGATCAGCATATAAATAGCAAATTATGACGAATAATGGAAAAGTGTTTTTGGAAGTGCAATAAGTGATTGTGGAATTGGTTAATGGTTAGGATCAAAATAAAGAGGTTAATATTAATAATAGTATAAATTTGTTCTTTGATGATAAATTAGAAGCATTGGGTAAGATAGTTGAGTGGTGGGAGAGCTTTGCATGAAAAATTGGAATGACAGTGATTTACTTTTCACCTTTTGCTTCCCCCACACTTGTAGGCGTATTATTGATAAGCTTTATGATGTAGGACATGATAGGTAGAAAGTGAAGTAGATTGAGGAAAAAGAGAGAAGAAGGAGAAAGCTAAGGGAGATTAGAAGAAAGGGAATGGAGAAAACTTATAAAAAAGAAAAGAAAAAAAGAAAAGGAACTACGGAAAGTAGGCAGAAAAACCAATATTCCCTAAAAACAATCTACCCAGGTGTGCCATTAGAACAAAACTAAGGCCTATTTTTATAGTGGCCAATATTTAATTAAAATAGGAAATAAAATATTTAAGCAATAAATTAAGGAAGAAATTAAATTATTAAACTATTTCCAAATATCTAAATGCCTAAAATTAAGTATTTGGAGAATAAAGCAGTTGGGTCTGCTTCTGCAGTTGTGCTAATCCACTCAATTTTGGATTCAATTCGTTTCCTTGATTTGGGCCTTTTGGGGCTTAGTACTCAACAAAATAGCCACCAACATAGTGCAGTAAAGTTAATTTGCAGAATAAAGCTTCTTACTTTTGGAGAAAAGACCCTCAGGTTTTAGGGAAAAAATATACATATAATTCTAGGCAATAGATGCCAGTATGTCAACAAAATTAGTGACAGATAATTTGCTCATGGTTTAGTATTTTTTGGCACTAGAACTAGATTTGGAAGGAGTTAACAGGGTTTTGAATAAAACCTAGCATAAGGTATATGGTAGGCTTCTAACCCAATCTAACAGTAACACTAATTCTCAACAGAATAATAAGACCCAAAACAGAGCATAAACAGTAGAAAATGACAGAAAAGCTAGAATAAAATAGAGATTGTAAATTGTATAAAATTCAACAAGGAAAGGAAAGTGACTATGACAGGCTTCGAGAGCTGCCCCTCTCCCACAATGATCCAGAGAATTCCGACCCACCCCAAATCTTCTAAATACCTTAGTCCAGCTCTCCCATGTTTTATCCAGCTCACATGTTTTATTCCTCTAACTAACTTATGACATTGGCCAACTCCTTCCCTAACATAGCAGAATAATCAATTCCCCTAAAATCATTCCCTTCTAGTAAGCACTCAATAAGCTAGGTAGACCTCTTGTGATGCCTGAAGTATGTGTATCGTATGGGTGGCTTATCAATATGTCATAAGTGTTGAATTGTAAATTAGGAAAATAGATTATTATTGTGATTGATTAGGAAAGTAATTATTGTATTTTATTGTATTTCCTTTCTAGACTAGATTATATTGGTATATAAAGATGTACAAACTGTAAGAATATACAGAAATTATTCATTTGATTTCAAACAATATCTTATTATGAATAATTCCGACAACTTCAAGAGAAAAAGAGCCATTAACCTATTACAGAGATGGTGTGATTCGATTAGTTTTATTTTTACCGCTTTTGGTCTTCAGAGAAAGACAGATGATTCCGGATAGTGGTATTGGAGCTTCAGGGTACAAACTGAGAGAAGATTTTTTTTGAAGATTGAGTATACACAAAAAAGATGGGTTACAACGATTACAAGTTGTAGGTGAAAGTAATTCTCCAGTAATAATTTTGGTGGAGTTTTCATGATTGCACTACTACAAAGATGTAATGATGGTGAAAGTGTTTTTCATTATGGTTGTCGCTTAGACGGAATACTCGCTAAGGTGAAGATTGTTGGGATTATAGCTCGTTTCCTAATTCAAATTAACTTCTACTAGAAGTAGAAAAAGTAGAAAGAATAGGAAAGTAGAGTCTTATAAATAAATAGGAGTTCTACTCTTATTAGGATTAAAGGATCCCCTACATAGCCCTATAAATATAGAGGTTGAAAATCAATTCTATTAATGAGAGAGTGATTAGATATAAGAGATAAGCACCCTTATAAGGATATGAGAAGAGACATGAAAGAGATGTAGAAACAACACCAAAATTGAGCAAGTAAAACGGGGAATAGTTTCAGGGCTCTATTATATTAGGTATCGGATAGAATACCAGGTTTGGTGTATGATCTCTTATACTCTTGTATATTTATGATCTAATGGATTTATTTCTCATCCGTGGATATAGGTAAATGATGCCGAGCCACGTTATATATTGTGTCTCTTTGTGTGATGTGATTTATTTTTCACTTATTACCAATCTCAATGTTCAATATGTTTCTGCATATTATTCATCTGATTTTACAATAAGCAAAAATTTTAGACCAATTCTCAAATGGATTGTCTAGTTTACAAGATAGCACATGGGGGACATGTGTGGCATTTAGCTCAAAACCGCCTTGAATAATTTAAGAAAAAAGAGTTACTTTCCGAGGAAGCTTCATTTTCTTTTCTTTGATTTATCTACTTTTTTTAGGAAGGGTTGGTTTGGATAAGGCAATTAGCAAGTTTATGAAACAGAAGAAATATATATATACATGCAGACACACATATATATAGTAATTTATGAAAACCCAAGGGTTTCCGTTGCTCAAACGAATAATAACAAAAAATGCTAGGATGCTAGAAAAATTGATATTGTGCTTACTGCCTAATGGATAGGTTGAATGGTAGGCCCTACTTCCAACCAAGAAGTTAAAGATTTAAATCTCCTTCGGACCATCAACTTGTAACTTGTCATGTTTTATACCACGGGTTTTCTTGACTATAAAGATTTAGGGCATAGCTATAGTCCCTAGTTTTGAACTTGGAAATATTATAGGGATATTTGGGAATAAGAATTGTAATAACTTGTTCAAACTTTTTTCATTCAAATAAAAGCTGAAGACATTAACATTTTTCATTTAGATAAAAATGTCTAATAATAAGTATTAAGTTGAAAATAAAATAAGAACAAGGTAAAATTGGTGAATGTTTGACATTAAGTTCTATTTAGACTTTAGGCTTAAAACCAAACAATTCGTAAGTAACAGTTAGAAATTTTATAGTCAAGTTATCAAACAAAGTTGTCGTAAAATTTGTGGAACAATTTTAAGTTTTTTTTTTAGGTGTTGACATTTTGGCTGTCATATGTTATTTTCTTAATTTTCTATTGTTATTGATTTTAAATTGAACTCAACTTCCAGTACTGTTGAAGATGAAATAATTGTGGATCCAGTGGAATCTCCTGAAGTTGTCGATGATTTTGAACTTGGACAAGAAGAAGCTGTTGACATTAAGGATAAAGAGGTTAATAAGCAGAAATTGAGGAGACGAGTCAATCAATACAAGGTCAGTTGTGCTCATATTTTGCTTTGCAAAAGAATATGGTGAAATGTTTCACTAAGACTGTTGTAATTGATGTAGATGCAGATATACTAGATATTTATTTAGGATTGTGTTAAGAACTGAACAGAAATCATCAGGAAGTTGACTCATAGGCTCAGTGCCCATTATTTTTCTTTTTTCTTTTTTCATTTTTTATTTGTGCATTCTATTCAATCTATAAAGAAAAATTGAAAAGATATTTCTCTCTGAATATTCATGATGGAAATGACAATTTAACTAGGTCACTGATATGTGTTGCAATATGCAAATATTGAGTTTAGATGTATTGGAATATTACTGCTGTGTAAATTTGATAAATAGAGCATTATAATTGAAATCTTGTTATTGAATGTTGAATCAGATGATTATAGTTGGAAACACATTATATTATTATCTTTCCTCCCAATCTCTCCCCTGTGCAATATTTTTTAGTTCCATTTAACTTTAAAGTTGAAGCTATAACAGTTTAGATGTTATAAAAGATTTCTTCCAGAATTGATGAAAGTAGCTGTATAGTTGTTGTTACTTTCATGGAGTTTAACTGATTTTTCTTTTAACAATAGCACCAGGTTAAGTTTCTTCTTTCCTTTTTCTGTTACCATGGAGAAAGGAAATGTGCTGTTTTAATGTGATTACGACAATGGTGTGGAGACATATTTGACTATTTGACAGGCTTGCTGTAACCACGTGTATTCAAAAACTGTAGCTATTTGAGTTATTCCGTTTGTTTGAGGATTTTCACATATTTTGCAATAGGATATTTGGATTATCTTGCTGATGAACTTGTATGTGGGTACAATTTATGAGGGTAATAATTGGTGCAGCTTTGTAAATTTTACAATTCTGCTATTGAGAAACCAATCTAAAGAGCTGACTGTTGACTACTTCAAAGAAGTTATCTAAACACCCACAATTATCTTGACCCAGTTGAAGACTTTATATATATTATCCAATCTTGGGCTTGGAGTTCTTAGTTTTACAAATATTGGAATTTATATGTATTTGAGATAACTTATTTACTAGAGCAAAAAATTAGTCTGGATGGTCCAGCGTTCTGCTAAGTTAGGCTTGATTTAGGGCTACCAGCCTCAAATATTTGCCCAAGCATCCCCAAGATGATCAAGGCCTGTTAGGCTAAGTGGAGCAAGAAGCCAGTGACCAGGTTTTATGGATTTTTTGGGTGTGAAATTTTTGGTTTTGAGGTATATTCTAGTAATTAGTATTCCTGTTTTATGTTGTTTGTTAATGGGTATAAAATGTCAGATTATTCAGGGGACTGCTTCAATGGTGTAGGGTGGACGTGGGTGGTAACAACATTAAGACCTTTTCTTTTTCTACCTCTTGTTCTTTTCTTTCCCCATAATTTCTTTGATACAGATACTCCTCACTGCCAAAACTCAGTTTGATTTGCGACTCATCTATTTCAGTTGTATAATGGATCAACTAAGTAAGAATTTTTCCAATTATTATGAGCTATTTCCAGTGACAACATATTAAATGCCTCCTTTTGCCTGATTTAAGTAAGCTTTTCATTCTTCTTTATAAATTTTGCTATGTCGTTCAATCCTTTCATCACCAACATCTTCCTGAACTTTTTACATTAATTTTCTGAGTGAACCATGTTATGAGCGTCATGCTTGCAATTTCATACCAGGTAAAATACAGACTTTGCCAATAAATTGATTTTGCTTAATACTTTAGATTGCCTTAACTAATGTACCTAAAGGGAAATCATGTGTGGGTAGATTGCTTTGCTTTGAGATTTTGTCCATCACACTGCTCAATGACCTTTTTCTAATGTATTAATTGTAGATTAAACTTAGAACTCCATGTCGTGAAGGAAAGAAGCTGCTTGTTTTGGATATTGATTATACATTGTTTGATCATCGGTCCACAGCAGAGAATCCGCTTGAACTCATGCGACCTTGTAAGATCTCTCTAGTTACTTGCCTCAATTCTTCGCATGTTCCACTAACAATTTAACTTTGGTGTATATTGTGTAGATCTTCATGAGTTTCTCACAGCTGCCTATGCAGAGTATGATATCATGATATGGTCTGCAACCAGGTCATGTTTTCACTGTTCTCTTTTTACCCATATGTTTATGAGATAATGTTTTTGAAAGAGCTGGAGTCCATCTGTTTAAGAGTTTTTAGCATTTTTGGTATCATCTCTCCACTTTTCATTGTTTAGGGATCTTTTTCATAAGCCATTTATAGGCATAAAACTATTGCTGATTATATTCTATTTGCATTGAGCATAAATGGTTCTCTAGTTGTGTGTGTTTATATAACCTTTATCACTGAAAACTTGGTGTATTAAAACCTTTTGTTGAAGTTTATATATTTTGCCTTCCTGCAGCATGAAGTGGGTTGAGTTGAAGATGGAAGAGCTTGGGGTTCTCAATAATCCAAACTACAAAGTCACAGCGCTTCTAGACCATTTGGCTATGATCACAGTTCAATCAGATTCTCGTGGTATTTTTGATTGCAAGCCACTAGGCTTGATTTGGGCTCAGCTTCCTGAGGTATACTATAAAGTTATATTTAATTTACCTCAGCTTGCAGCAATTGCTACTAGTATTTTAGAGGGGCAGTTTGACACGAGTAAATTTTTCTGTCGTTTTGGTATTTCTTATTGCATAGTAACGATTGCATAAACTTATAATTGAGAAGGATAATTATTGGTGGAAGAGTAAAAAAACCATTTGTTGGTAAAATAGCTTTTGGTACCAAATAAACTTACGAGAGGCAAAACAGATTTACTTTGGAAGCTCTATAGAAATTAGAAAATTTTCATTTTTCATAAATGGTGGTTTTTTGTTCTATTTGCAGTTTTACAGTTCCAAAAACACCATAATGTTTGATGATCTACGGAGAAATTTTGTGTTAAACCCACAAAATGGTTTGACAATCAGGCCATTTAGGAAGGCTCATGCAAATCGAGACAGCGATCAGGAGCTTGTGAAACTCACCCAATACTTGCTAGCCATTGCAGATCTAGATGACTTGAGCACCCTTGATCACAGTAGCTGGGAATATTTCATCGAGGACAATTCCAAAAGACGCAGGCATTCATGAGTGAGATTGGCAAGCTTTAAAAACTTATTATTACTATGACAACTATTGGAGGTATGTATTATAAAGAATTAGTACAACCCAGGCAATTCTATCGAACTAAGCTTTTCCATCCTCTGATGAGGCAGCATGTCAAAATATTTTAGTTGTGGCAGTACCAAAAATTTCCTTAAGTTTGAAGTAATTATGATTTTGCTGCTAATTTTCAACCTTTATATGGGCAATGAAATTCAAATTTCTTGTGGGTTGCATATAGCTGTTAATTTATAGTTAATCAAGACCATCACCCTTATTGATTGGTAGCCAAATCAACTTCGCAAATTTGCTCAATTGGTCTATTGTCCTGTCTGTGAACTTGAGGAGCAGTCAGTCTTCCCCTAAAATATATTTTGTTTGATCATTAGCTCTATATATATATATATATATTTGTTTAGTTTTCAATCTTTGTCTAGTTATATTATAAATACATTTAGTTTGGTTAAATATACAGCCTTAGCAGATCCGTTTTATCGTCAAAGATTTCAATCATTCTGTTAAAAGATGGAAAAATTCTGTCCTACATCTACTGTATGTGCAGCGGGCGTGTGCCAACATCATCTCGTGTGTATTGCACTTATCCGGACTAGTAAGGGTTAGATTATTATGATTTAATTTCATATACTTTTTGATAGTCGTTAATTTACTATAATCTATGAATGTAAAGCAGAAGTTAAAAAATATTTTTTTATACCAACTCAGTAACTTTTTTTACTATTAAATTAGAAAAATAAATGGTTATCAAGAAGTGTATAAAATTAAGTTATAATAGTCTAAGCCTTAGGACGGTGTATTCAATTAAGACTTTAAAAGACTTTTTATAACTGTATGATTTTTATAGATTTATAGATTTTTAATGATTTTTATAGATTTTTCATGATTATGAAAGACTTTTATAGACTTTTATATACTTTCATTTTAATAATTTTTATAGATATTTGTAGACTTTTATTCAGAGATTAATAAACATTTATAGACATTGATAGACTTTTTTAATAAGAGATTGATAAATTTTCATGAACTTCAAATAATATAATATATATTTCATAAATAAATAGATAAATCTATAAATAATCATAATTACATAACTGGATAATTGAAATACCAATTTTGAAAAAAATATATATATATATATTTCAAGATTCATTAATATCTTTGATAATAACAAATCTCTACTGTTCATTATTATTAATATATCCAACATCATTTTATATATCAACAGTTATAGTAGTCTTCAATTTATTATATCATCTCTTTGCTGTTCTTGAGTCTCAAAAATTGAATCAAAATCACCTTCTTGAGTATCTAGTACTGATGTAAGTGATGAAGTTGCATTATCTTCTTCAAGTGAAAATTCATCTGAACGATATTCTCAAGCATAGGAGAGGTAAAGAATCCGAAGGTATTAAGTATAATTTATTAAAAAAATAAAATTTTCATTTGTTGCCACATAAGGATTAAAAAAAAAAAAGAATCATTACAGTCAATATTTTTTCCTTTCAATATTACTTTAAAAAAGCTTCTTGGATCTTTACTAGTAGACTTAGAGGCAGGCTGTCAAGGTTAAAAAGAAGAATATTAATGACAGAATCTCGTAATATATCCCATTAAGAAAATAATAGAGGAATTGTGCGGTTATTTCTAGTGGATATGCAAGCACAAAATGCAAGAGATGATAAAGTTCTTTGGCTAAGAATAGAAGAAGTGAAGAGAGTTGACAAAAAGAATAAGGGGGAATTAAGAGAAATAAATGAAACTTGAAAGTCATTCAAAGTCATAGCAAATAGTAAGAGAGAAATTATGAAGTCTACTATTTATATCTCCCATTAAAAAAATCTACAAAAGTCTTCATATAAAAATCATTAATTTTTTAAATACCTCACAATTTTCATATATTTTTAAAAAGTATTGATTAAATATCCCAAGACTTTTACATATTTTTTAAAAGTCTTTAAAAGTCTATATTGAATATCTCATGACTCTTATAGAGTATTTAAAAGTTTATAAAAGTCTTAATTGAATACACCTAAACTTTTTAATTTTATAAATTTTTTTAAAAATCATTAAAAATCTTAATTGAATACATCCCCTTTAGTTAAATTACTAGAGATCTCACTTAATCTAATATTTATTAGCTAACTCTCTTTTGAACTTGCAAAAATAATCATAGACATTGTCCTTAAAGTTTAAGAAACTTCTCCTAAAATTTGATTAAATTTGTTAAAAAAATTCTCAATAGGAGATCACCAATGAAAAATTACCTTAACTTCTTCTAAATTTTGATTAAATTTGTTAAAAAAATTCTCAGTAGGAGATCACCAATGAAAAATTACTCTTTGGAGTCCGTTCGTATTTCAATAGAACTTAAAAATGGTTAATAAAATTATTGAAAAAAAAAACGAAAACAAAAAAATGGCCTTGAAATTGGTGTCTCAAATAGAGAAATCAATAAATGAACTTCATCATCTTATTCTCTCAATTTTCGAAAAGATGGAATATAAATAGTTTTATTTATGCATGGATTATTTTGCTTAATGCAATACGTCTAAGTCACAAAGTCCAAAGAAGAATTTATTGTTAAATTGTAGATATTTATAGGGATTAACATAAATTTTTATTAAATAATTTGATCTAACAACAATGAAAAACAACTCAAGTGAAGTCTATTTTATTAAGGGTAATGATACTCCTCTTAAAAAAATTGTATCAAATCTTATCCTTAGTGATACGATATCCATTAAATAGATAATAGAATTATATAGTAAGTGATATAAAAATATAAAAAATGATACTCTCTCCAAAAAATTATCTCAAATTTCAACTCGAGTGATCTGTTTAAGTGATATGACATTCATTAAATAGATAATAGAATGATGTGATAAGAGAGATGATAATGTTACGTCATTTTAAGGGTGTTTATTTTTCTATTTAAATTTGATTGATTCTCAATAATTCAGATATTCTAGGTTTTTTTGGCTTAAAATTTATTCTATACAAATTTATTGGAATAGAAAAAACTAATTTTTTTAGCTTTTATATGAAAGTTGAAGTCTGAAAGGTTTATGTCAATGATAATTCTCTAAAATACCCTTATCTAATTTATTTTTACCCATTTGTCCATAAATTTTACAAAACAATACATAATCAAATAAATATACATATAAATTATTTTTTAATATTAAAAGAAAAAATAAAATATTTAAAATCATACATGTTTTTAACATGTCAAGTGTCAACAAACACTAGTTTGAAATGATTTTCATGTATAAAAATACTAGTTTCATGTATTTTATTCAAATATTGAAATTAAAAAAAAATTATTCACATTTATATATTTAGTCTTATATTCATATTTCAGTTTAATTCAGATATGTTCATATTTAAAAATAAATAAATAAATAACTGCCCCTTGAACACATCATTTGAAATGAGATCTGCACTACTTCTTGGAGAGGGAGTCATATATTTACCAAAAAGTATGTCAAATCTCACAAGGATACTCTTTACAAAAAAAAAAAAAAAAAAAAAAAAAAAAAAAAAAAAAAAAAAAAAAAAAAAAAANTCATAAATCTCATCCGAATGATGTGTTTAATGGTGTGCAATTCATTAAATGGTTAATAGGATGAGGTGGTGAGTGATGTTGTAATGCAATACTCCTGTCAAAAGTTATCCCAAATCTTTCCAAAAAGTACCATAAATCTCATCCAAATGATGTTTTTAATGGCCTGCAATTCATTAAATGGTTAATAGAATGAGGTGTTAGGTGATAAGAAAATGCCATACTCTTGCCAAAAGTTATCCAAAATCTCATCTCGAATGATGGTTTAAGTGATTTAAAATTTCATTAAATTGAATAATGAAAAGATGTGATAAATAATATAGTAATATCACGTCACTTAGTACATAATTTGAGATTTTTTAAAAGAGAGTATAATTATTTTGTAAAAATATGTAAATCTCATAACATTACTCTTCCCAAAAAGTATAATAAATGTTATAGTAAATAACATAATTAAGTAATATAACATTAATTAAATAGACAATAGAATGATGTGAAAAGTAATATGATAATGCAACGTTAATTAGACACATAATCTCAGAGAAGATAACCTTCCTTATAAATATTTGTAAGAAATTTAAACCAATGTTAAACCATCATCTAAGGCATATTATATATTAAGAAAAAGAAAACATTAAAGTCAATAATTGAATAATATAAAGACGATAGGCAAATATATAAACTAAAATACAATTAAAAAGAAAAGAAAAAGGCAAAAAGTGGGAAGTTGAAAAAAGAAAAAAATTATTAAGAAATAGAAGGCCAGGTCCTGAGTGAAATCAAAACGGCAAACCTTAATGCCAGGCAATATATAACGCGTGAACTTCGAATCTTTTAACACTTATAAATGACAAGACGCTTTCTCAGCATCCAAATGTGGTAATTTTCAAGACCAACGACAATCCAGCACTTCTCATTTCTCACATTTACCACCAAAAATAAATAAATAAAATGTCTCGTTTTGTAACTCCTTCAGACTACTCTTTCTTGCCTCCTTTCAGTTTATATACAAAAGAAGTGAAGTGAAGCAAAAAAACAACAGAGAAACAAAACCTGCACCCAACCAGCCACCCAGCTTTGCTTTTCTGAAAAAAAAAATTTTTAATACTTTTTTCTTGAGTTTCGAGAGGATTTAAAGTGAACCCATTTTTGGTTTGAGAATCCGAGGATCAATGAGAGTGGTTTTGGGTTTGATTTGCTTTTCTTTCATCGGGTCTATATCACCTTCTTGTAAGTATTCTTGAGCTCTTTAATTTCTTGTTCAAGTTTTCTTTTTTTTTTTTTAAAAAAAAAAATTACTTTTGCAAATACGAAGTTTAATTCCAATTTTTTTTTTTTATATATATTTTTGTGGTGATTTGCAGATGGATTTGATCCTTTGGATCCTCAAGCTCATATTACTATCAAATGGGATCTCATGCAGTCCAGTTCTGCAGCCAGCGATGTAAATTCTCTTCTCTATTTTAATTTCTCTTCTTTCATTTTCTCTCTTTGTTTTGGGATTACGAGGACTCAGTTTACTAGATAACCAAGTTCTTATTTTTATTATTTCAATCTGAATATTCGAAGCAAAATAAACATTTTTTTTAATTATATAACTTAAAAAAGAGGAAAAAAATAAGAATTACAGTTTCGAGATATATAAATCAGGGTATCATTAATTTAAAAAAAAAAAAACATATTTTTTGTAATATTAAATATCATATTTTAACATAAAATACTATATTATAATTGTTGGAGTTCTACCGCATAAAATAGGCGAGCTAGGTGCGATGTTAAATGTTATAAAAAACTTTGAGTTATACTCTTTTGACACTAATTGGTTTTACGAAGAATGATAATCTAATGGTCCGACAATAACAAAAAAATAAATTAATTAAAATGACATCATTAGTTAATGTTGTAACATTATAAATTGAACATACAAGACTTTAATAATATCTTTTTTTGACATCATTGATTCACATTCATCCAAAAATCAAATACGAAATTATAATTATAATTGAAGTGATAACATTGGATTTCGATTGATTTTGGACTGAGAAGAAGAATGTTTTGTCTCTTTGCTTGAGTTTGGCGGGAGCACCTGACCAACACTGAGTGAAGTTTGTTGTTTAATTTTTTGTCCAATCATTGTTATCCTCGTCATCGTATTGAGGGGTATAAATGTCTTTTTATAATGTTTGTGTTTTGGCTATTTCTATTACTTGGCATTGCGAGATTGGCCAGCGGATTAACCAAAGAAGAATGGCTTTCTTGTTCTCAAATGGGATGCTGTTACTGATGTGCAAACTGCAATGTTTTCAATAACATAATTCGAACAATTATTATTATTATTATTATTTTCTAATTTTAGATAAGATATTATAAATATATATCAGTGCAGATCTCTTAATATTTGTTGATCTGCATTTTGTTAGAACTTTCAGTTCAATCGTTTCTACATTTACAGGTGAGGGTATCTCTTTACAATTTCCAACTATACCGTCATGTGGATCAACCTGGGTGGAAGTTGAGCTGGGCATGGCAGGGCAAGGAGGTGATATGGAGTATGCAGGGAGCTGAGGCCACTGAGCAAGGCAACTGCAAAGACTTCAAAGGAGGACAGCTACCACATTGCTGCGAGAAGAAGCCTGTGATTGTTGATCTCATGCCTGGAGCTCCTTACAATGTGCAGACTGCTAATTGTTGCAGGGGAGGTGTGCTAACATCCGTGTCGCAGGACCCTTCTAAGTATGCTGCCACTTTTCAGATGAGTGTTGGAGGTGCTGCTGCTGCTACAGGCTTTGTTATGCCTCAGAATTTCACTCTTGGGCTTCCTGGTTATACCTGTGGGGAGCCATTTGAGGTTTCTCCAAGCAAGTTTTATTCGGACGGAGGCCGGCGCCGGACGCAAGCTCTAGGTATGGTGGATTAACAACCTCTACATGCTTTCCTGTAGTAAGCATTTCATTGTCTAATTCATGAAATCAACTGGGAAAAAATAGAAACAAATTCAACCGAACCTGGTAACTTTGAAGAGAAGAACACATATAAGTCTGTTCTTTCTTTTTTATGCTTCCTGTAGGAGCGTTTATTCTACAAGCAGTGTGTTGGATTGATAATGTTTGTTTAGGTAGAAAGTGAGAGAAAATCTAATAATATATGTCAAACTAGCGTGACAATTGACTTTGCAATCATGTAATCTGATTTTATTTGTTCATTCATTGCCAACATAACCTACATTTTAGTTTCTTTATAACATACACATTTGTTATGGATTTATTGTAGGGACATGGAATGTGACTTGTATCTACTCTCAATTCATAGCATCATCCAATCCAACATGCTGTGTTTCTTTATCTGCATTCTATAATAACACCATTGTTCCTTGCCCCAAATGCAGCTGCCACTGCCAAGGATTATCCACCACAAAATGTGTAAAGTAAAATTTTCAGTTCATTCGTATCCTATTCTATCTTAAGTACTCCAAATCCTATACTATCTTAGATTATTTCAAATCCTATACTATCTTAGACTACTTCAACTGAGAATTACTTCTTTTTATCACGTAGAAGAAACACAACATCACTTGATCATCTTAGCT
>JANLJB010004094.1:0-11134 GCA_026212285.1 Bursera cuneata
ACTACAACATGTTCCAACACCAATACATAAACAAAAACAAAAATTTCTTACTGTTCCAGATTTCTGGGATATTACAATCATAATCTAGATTAAATTTTAAGAAACCATATACTAAATGCCCACTATAGAACAAATTATTGTCAAAAACATGATCACAACATTGTACTTAAATTAAAAAGAATATCCTAATGGCAAAAGAGCTAGCACGGAGCAAAGATTACGCCGAAAATTTGGACAATACAGTACAACATGCAGGATTAATTTACGACCACCTCGCTATCTAAGTTGATAAGCACCAATGCCTAAAATCTCTTTCTGTCCATTATTACCTAAATAAATGTACCGAGTCCCTGAACTAATTCGGTGAAAACCAAGAAGCTCGCTTTGTCTCGAATTATGTGTTTGTTCGCTCTTGTATCCAAAATCCAATCAGGAAGGGTGTTAATAACTAATGCATAAGAACAAACATTAACTGAGATGGATTTAGACATTACCTTCCTAGGCTCAGAACAATTTCTAGCCATGTGTCCCTTTTATCCACAATTATAATACTTCATTTTAGCTACATTCTTTTGGGCTTAGGCAGGGGCGGACCCAGGAATAAAACTTAGGAGGGTCAAAGGTTGATTCAATAATGATTCACGCATTCTTTGAGCTTGATTATGAGCAGCACTTCTAGCATGAACATTCAATCTTTCTTTCTTTTTTTAATTTGAAAACCTTTGACCAACAAAGTGATCACCACCCCCTTTATTACCAACATCTAACCTAAAAAGATAGCAATAAAGACAAAATCCTGCTTCTTTCGCGTCTTTCGCTATACTATATTTCAACCATTAATCAAATTCACTAAATCAAGAAACAACAAATCTTCTTGAGAATCTACCAAAATCTCTAAAATGAAACTCATGACCTTTAAGTTGACGAGAACCCATTTTTAAATATACTCTTCAGATTTGATCTTAAACATTAGGATCATAATCTAAAATTCGGGGACATAAACCAGGATCCATAGGAAGATCTCGCAAATTAGCATCCATAATTCTTCTTGAATCACCAATATTTTTCTCTTGTTGAGATGATGAGATCATTATTGTAAATTCAGCTAATTAGCCCCTTAAGTTCAATTGTATATTATTGTTTAATCTCATATTCATTAATTGAAGTTACATATAGTTCAAATGGCATAAATTAATTCTAATGTTATAAATCAAAACAACAAAAGAAAATTAATTCTAACAGGTTTAGTCTTTTTTTTTTTTTTTGCTTCATCATTTTTTTTAGTAAGATTAAATTTTTTTTCTACGACTGCTTTTTGTTATTGACTTTCATATATTGTAAGTGGGTTAATAGACGATAGATCAAAAGTTTTAGCTTTAATAAACTTTAGAAGAAACTTATTATGTTTTAAAATTTTGACAATGATTTTTTGAACATTATGTGTTACTCATGAGTCATCTACATGCAAACAGAATATCATATCTTCAAAAATAAAAGAACATTGTAATTAATTTGATGACAACCAAACACTTGGTAGAATCTGTTTCCATTTTCTTTCAAAACATAGGAGATTATGAACGAACCTGTCAGTTATAGAGATTTGCTCATTNCATGCAAACAGAATATCATAACTTCAAAAATAAAAGAACATTGTAATTAATTTGATGACAACCAAACATTTGGTAGAATCTGTTTTCATTTTCTTTCAAAACATAGGAGATTATGAACGAAACTGTCAGTTATAGAGATTTGCTCATTCTAATCACAAACATGGATGTTTTGTAGAAAGGAGGCAGAATGGACGCTTGCTGGGTTTGATGGCAATGGAGGCCTATGGAAGAAAGTAATTTATTTATATAAGAGAATGACGTCTTTTTTGTAAATAAAAAATATTTGATATTAATTAATTATTATATAATTTAAAAAAGAGGAAAGAGGTGAAACATTTTTGAAGAAAAATGGATTTATAAAAAAATCTCAAAACACATAGTCTGGAGAGTTGTGCGGAGCCAAATGTTAAACATAAAAATTAAGAAGGGAGATCAAATGATAAATAATAATCATGAGGGATCTAAGTATTATAATATAAAGCAGAGGAGGTCAGTGGAAGTCAAAGTCAAGTGGGGTCACTTGACCCCATGTGACCCCATGTGGATCCGCCCTTGGTAAGAGCCTGTTTATAAAGGAAGAACTCACCCACAATGGTTTAGTCCAAGTGGTAAGGCGACCCAAGATTGAGGAGGTAAGACCAACTATGAGATTCTGGGTTCGATTCTTCTTACACGTAAATTATATTATGATTTATGACAGAGGGTTGTGATTGCACTAGTCTCCCTCGAGGATTAGTCATGGTGCTCGTAAGCTAGCCCGGACATCTCGGTTTCCCAAAAAAAAAGAACTCATGGTTATATTTGACAACCTTTTTATACATAAAATCATCATTAATATAAATTTTACTTTTCATAAACTCTACCTAAAGAAGTCATAGGATACTTGTTTGGTAAAGCTTATGGAAGTAGAGTTCGTGAAATAAAGCTTTCGTTATTAGATCATTATGGGTTGTTTGGTTGAAAAATTGTATAAGTAATTACCAATTAATAATATGATTTTGCTTTTTATTTAAAAAAAAAAAAAGATAAAAGAAGAATCTAAAAAAAATGACTATTTCTCGTTAGATTATCTTTAGTAAGGGTAAAGCTTTCCATGCATATTGTTGACCTCTTCACCAAGTCTTATACGATGTTACGTTTTCGTTTTTTGTTTAGCAAACTATCGATGCTTCTTGTCACTGCATCGTGAGTTTGAGGAGATATTATATTATCTTTAGTAAGGGAAAAGGTAGAATTGTATTTTGCTTAGTACTATATGAACTATTTTTTCTAATATATTTTATTAGGCTATTTGAATGATGAAACCCTAACCTCAATTTTCTCTCTTTCATTTTATTATTGATTCTTGATTCTCACATTATCGATTCTCAATTCACATCTCTTATATTTCAAAACTTTAAATACACCGTTTTAACTTTTAAAGTTATCTATTAAAAAAATTTAAAATTTAAACTTTTCTTATACGATATAAAACAATTAATTCAACAACTTTAAATACTTTTTAAATGACAATCAATCAACACAAAATTTATTTAAAAGAGCTTATAACTTAAAAAAATAAAAACTCGTTTGGCTAATAGTAAGTTAAAAGTTATAAGATTCGTAAACAATTGTATGTACACTTATAATCACTCTAAATATCGAAAATCTAATTGAATTATCCTGCAACAAGCTTCGGACATTAGCATTGTCATACTCGACTACATAAGTAGTTTAATTTTGAAGAAGCTAGCTAATCCATAAAATTAAAAGTTGATGAAAAGTACTCGAAAGAAAGGGGATGCACGATGGTCCTCCTATGATTGAGATTGATTTGAAATCAATATACATGCATAATGCATGCCAGTTCATTCTTTAAAAAATAATAGCATTGAATTTATTTTGAACAACAATATTGTAAATATGGAGAGTCACAATCAAAAACTCGTAAACCCCATTATCATTACCCACGGGAAAAAGATCATTTGCCCAAAGTCAAAACAAGGGTCTCCATGAAGATCTCTAGAGTCTCTCGTTTGGATCATAAAGCTCCCAAATATTGCTAGCATCTCCATATCTTTGTCTCCTCTCCCCTTGGATTTATTTTCGTTTATCATTGGATTTGTAGAAGAATCTCCTACAGAAATACATCACTATATTATCGAAATAACGTCTCAAAAGTTATTTTAACACACGTTTATATAAAGCTATCTTTGCGTGTTTGTATAACGTTTCAAACTACAATCTTAATATTTCAAGAGAAGACAATTCTAAACTTATCATTTGTAGCTTTTTAACTCTTAAATATAATATTATATCAATAACATTATACTAATTTATATTTAGTTGGGTGTTATTACCAATTACGCATTATTAGAATATTATAGTTATATATTATTTTAAAAAATCAAGCAAGTTTTATCTAAGTTTTTGCGGTACCTATTAAACTAAGGGAAGACAATAAAATAAATTTATTATATTATTCAGATTGATTATCTAATTATTACACAATATTACGAAATATGATGAATAGCTTAGACGTCTTTGACTTGTGTTCCTCTTTAATTTTTTGAATTGACCGACCTAAGTAGGCCTTGAGCCCGTTTTGACTTGTGGGATCTTTCGGGTTGTTTGTTGAGGTCAAAGTTTGGCCCAATTCTTCGGTTACCTCTGTAGCAACACGGGTCGGGCCTTTTTCATGTGTTGGACACCGACCCGATTTATTTTACCACTCGAATATTATCAAATCAATCTAATTAAATTTCTATTGCCAAGATGATCCACGTTGTCTTTGACCACTGACTCTAAGGCGGCGTCATATTATTCAACTCGACCATTTTCAAGTGTTTTGTGCTTGCCTCCCAAGAATAAAAAGTCAAAGTAATCAACGTCCTGTTCATGTCACTGCTTGCAATTGCATTAAATTTACTTATAAATAGCTGCCCTTAATATTCATGTTTATTTATGCAATAGACACTTCATAACTAGCTTGGTTTTCAGATAGAGAGATGGACATGGAAATGGTGGAGGAAGATGTGGTGATAGTTGGTGCAGGCATAGCAGGGTTGGCTGTGGCCGTGGCTCTGAAAAGATTGGGAATTCAAGCCTTGGTACTAGAAAAATCAGATGGCCTTCGAGCCACTGGTGCAGCATTGGGCCTCGCCTCCAATGCTTGGCTTGCTCTTGATGCTCTTGGTGTTTCTCACAAGCTTATTTCCCTATATTCTCCTGCAACGAGGTAACTGATTTTTATTCGTTAATGCTCCTTCAAAAAGTTACAAATCAATACTTGGATACTGAAATTTCATATGATGATAATACAGGGGATTGGTCACCAATGTTGGAACTGGAGCTACTCAAGAAATCTTATTCAACGGGTGAGTTCACATTCGTGACTTTAATTAACATATACATGCATTTTGAGGAAATTTTGTAAATAAATTGCTGGTTGATATGAAGCAGGAATGGAGCTGGACCAAGACCAGTGCATCGTAAAGCCCTATTAGAGGCCTTGGCAGATGAATTACCAACTGGAACAATCCGTTTCTCTTCCAATATTGTTAACATTAAAACACAAACACAGGAAAGTGAAGGTTCATCCATTGCTATTATACATCTGGGTGATGGTACGACAATCAAATCTAAGGTAATTATCATCATCTAATGTGGTACTGGTGACTATTTACAGAATGAAGTGTATTAATTTATTCTTTGGCTGTATATAGATTTTGATCGGATGTGATGGGGTACACTCGAAGGTGGCACGTTGGTTAGGACTCTCAGCAGCAGTGAATTCAGGTAGATCAGCTGTACGTGGATTGGCTGCGTTCCCTCAAGGCCATGGATTGAAGCAAGAAGCAAGACAATTTTTAGATGTGGGGAAAAGGGCTGGGTTTATTCCTCTAAATGATAAAGATGTCTACTGGTTCCTTACTTGTGAATCTCCACCTGAAGGTACGCATATATTCTTCCCTCCATTTTACCAATGTGTTGTGTACATTCAAGTGAAAAATCCTTCATAAAGGTCACTAGTCTTTCTTCTTTCTAATTCTAGCTAGTATTTGTTAGACGGTTTAGTACTATTGTTGGACTCTTATATGATAATTTAAACTTTTAGATCAAGTAATAGCTTAACATGTAGTCAGAGTCGGTATTAAATTTTAACCCCACATATGCTGTATGCATTTATTATTTGTTCTGTGTGTATCTAGTTAATAGTATACCAATGTAATATTGTAGGAAAATTTTGCTTTTATTGCTTTTCAATCACGTTTATAATTCATTCTTCATGCTCCTTTTTGCAGGAGAAAACATGGCAGGAAATCCAGAACTGATACAAAGAGATTTACTTGAGAACTATGTCAAGGGCTTCCCTGAAATTTACCTAGAAATGGTCCGGCATTGCGATCTTTCAACGTTGACATGGGCTCCATTGGTGTTCAGGTATCCATGGGACATCATGCTTGGAAATCTAAAGAATGGGAATGTCACAGTAGCTGGTGATGCCATGCACCCCATGACACCAGATCTCGGACAAGGTGGCTGCTCAGCTCTAGAAGATGCAGTGGTACTTGGCAGGCACATCGGCAATTCATTGATAAAAAATGGGAGACTTGTTCCAGGGGACATTGCTGAAGCTATAGATGGTTATATTAAAGAAAGAAGGTGGCGTGTGAGTTTGCTGGTCACAGGGTCATATTTGTCAGGGTGGATTCAGCAAGGAGGGTCACAATGGTGGAAGAAATTTCTGAGAATTGTTTTCTACAAGTTTCTTTTTACCAAGTTTTTTAGTGCTGTAGATTATGATTGTGGTAGACTCCCCAGTGTTTCATTCCCTGAGAAGATAGACTAGGTATTTTTAAAGCAATAGCAAAATAAACTACATAGTAACTGTATTTATATATATATGAGGATGGGGAAGTGCCTTGCTTTGTTTCATATAGAGTAAAAGTAAGAAGCGGGGGATTGAAAAGGTGCGAAAGTGGAAAAGAGCTTCTGCTGAAATTAGAGTTCTTGTTACCTCTTTTTTATTTTTTATTTGTATTTTATGGATTGTGTAATCTATTATTACCGAATGCAATGAAGTTTGAATTATTTATCACATGAAAGTATTGCTAAAGTGAACCTTTCCATATGATAAACAATGTTTTCAATGGGAAGCTTTTGGACCTTTCAATATGATATGAAAGGCTCAAGTTTCCACAAAATTCCAAGTCTTTGCTTGGGCTTTAGTTAAATGGAGAATTAACACTACAAAGTACTTATTCAAAGAAGGCCGGATACGGAACTGACATCTCATATTTCATCTAAAAAACTTCTAGACGACCGGCCGGCCTTTTGTTCTTCATTTTGGCTGCCTAGTGACTTCCACACATGATGTTCAATTTTGAAGTAAACTTCGAGGCTGTCACTCTCTACTAGTTCGCAACATTACCCTTGATAAATTCGAAGTGGCAACATTCTGCTTAGAAATTAATGAAAAAGACCTGTTCTTATTGGTTGAACTTGCCTTGCACACAATATTGGTACTATAAACTTATGAATTCATTAAGTGGAAAAGCCAAGTTTGCAGATTGAGATAGCTAGAGATGGAGATGGTGGAGGATGTGGTGATTGTAGGGGCAGGTATAGCAGGGTTAGCGACGGCTGTGGCCTTGAAAAGAGTAGGTGTCCGAGCCATGGTGCTAGAGAGGGCAGAAGGGCTCCGAGCCACGGGTGCAGCCCTCTCCCTCTTCCCAAATGCTTGGGTTGCTCTTCATGCCCTAGGTGTTGCCCACAAGCTCACATCCCTTTATGCTCCTTACAAAAAGTAATTTTATTATTAACTGTAATTATATTTTCTTCACTTATTCATTTAATAGTAAGCTTAATTATAAATTAAACTGTTAATTAATTAATTTTTTTTTTGTTTAATTTAGGGGACGTGTGACGAATATTGATTTGGGAACCAGTCACGAGTTCTCTGTAGCTGAATTGAACAAGTGAGTTAACAAAATTCATGAAAAATTTAATATAATTTTTCTTCTTTTAATAATATCTTATATAATTTCCCTTTAATTATTTTATGTGAAATTAATTAATCAATATAGGAACGGTAATGGACCGAGATCAGTACATCGTAAAGCTTTACTTGAGGCTTTGGCAGATGAACTATCAGCTGAGACCATCCATTTCTCTTCCAAGTTGGCTACAATAGAAACTGAAGAAGTAGAAGATGGCTCATCCATTGCCATATTAAGAATGGAAGATGGAACCATCATCAAAACAAAGGTAATTATATTGATTTTCAAAGATTAATTTTAGGTTTAGCCTTTTTGGGTTATTATGAATAATTAATCAAAACAAACATTACTTTTCATTAATTTTGTGACAAATATATGTATGCGTGACACATGATATTCTTTTACTTGAATGTTATCCGATGATGTGATACAAGGGACTGATACTGTACCATAGAAGTCTCAAAATTTGAAGAAGGATCCATTAAGCGAAGTTTTACTTAATTTTTTTTTTCTTTCCCATGTTTGTTACATGCTTTCAATAACCGCAATGACAATGGCTATATATATATATATATAAGATTTTGATAGGATGTGACGGGATACACTCGGCGGTGGCCCGGTGGTTAGGGCTTGCAGAAGCTTCTAATTCAGGTCGATCAGCAGCTCGTGGACTGGCTGTGTTTCCTCAAGGCCATGGACTGGATCAAGAAATGCAACAATTAAAATATATGGACAAAAGAGCTGGGATTGTTCCTCTCAACAACAATGAAGTTTATTGGTACTTCAATTGTTCATCTCCGCATAAAGGTTATCTATATTTTCAATTATATGTTTAATTTGAAATTACAAGAACTCGTATCAATATAGTCAGTAGTCTTCAATGCAGGAGCAGAAATGGCAGGAAATCCAGAAATGATACAGAGAGAAGTAGTTGAAAACTACGCCAAGGACTTCCCAAAACAATACCTAGATATCATCCGGCATTCTGATCTTCCAACACTGACATGGGCACCATTGATGTTCAGGTATCCCTGGAACATCCTACTTGGAAATCTGAGCAAGGGAAGCATCACAGTAGCTGGCGATGCCATGCACCCCATGACGCCTGATATAGGACAAGGTGGCTGCGCAGCCCTGGAAGACGCAGTTGTGTTGGGCAGATACATCGGCAATTCACTGAAAGCTAATGGGAGGCTCGTGCCAGTGGAAATGGCTCGAGCCATAGAGGGATATGCTGTGGAGAGGAGATGGCGTGCGACTTGGTTGGTTGCGGGGTCGTATTCATTTTGGTGGGCGCAAGAAAGTGAGACGAAATGGTGGATGAAATCGTTCAGGATTTTACTTCATGTTTTCCTTTCCATTATATGCTTTCGTATTTCACAGTACAATTGTGGGAACCTGCCGCCAATACCATGTGCGTCTTCTGATAAGTCAGCTGGCAACTCAGAAAAGAAGGTGGACTAGAAAATTGTTGGAGTTTTATGCGAGAAAAAGTATTTGATTAGAGAAGGAATTGATGATTATTGACAAGAAGTAAATTAAGATAAGTAAAAGAATGTAAAAAAAAAAAAAAAGTATTTTCTAGTTGGAATTTCTCCAAGTTAGAAAATCTCTGGCATGGTTAGTAGATCCATACAACAATACAGAAAGGAGGAAAAGATTTTGTACAATTAAAAACTTGGAACCTAAATTTGACTCCAAGTTTGACTACTTCTATTGATATACTGGTCAACTAGAAATATTCAACAGCAGGTATTTCATTGTGACATCTCCTTCAATCCTTCCCATTTGGTTTTGTCCAAGTATTACTTTTTCAATTTTATAATAGTATTAAACACATAAACCTTCTTTGTTGCTTGCATGTGATGAAATTAATAAATACGAAAGTCTAAATTGACTTTTCTAAAGTTGATTTATTATTATTTTTCTTTATCATAGAAACTTTTTCCAAACCATGCAAGCAAGCGTCTAGTCGTTAGAAGAGTCCAAGATATTTTCATCTTGTCTAGTCCAAGACATTTTCATCTTGTCTTTCTCCACATTTGATTTGAATATCGACCCTCATGTGCATTTACTGTATAAATCGGATAGAACCTCACATGTTTTAATGTATTTTATGAGTTAAACAATAATTTTTAATATATATTTTAAATTAAAGATATAGACTGAATTCGAATATATATCCATTAGTTAATATGATTTTGATACCATATTAAATTATAGTTCTAACTTAAATATTTAAATTTCTGTAGTAAGACTGCTTTAATTTGACTTTTTTTAAAGTGTGTGCTTCTTTCCCAAAATAAAAAAGTCAGATTAATCAACATCATGTTCATGGAACTGCTTGCAGTTGCATTAAAAATTCATCTTATAAATAGCTGGCCTTAATTTCATGTTTGTTTATGAAACAGAGACCGCGTAATTAGCTTGTTTTTCAGATAAGAGAGATGATGGAGATGATGAGGGAAGATGTGGTGATAGTTGGTGCAGGCATAGCAGGGTTGGCTACTGCCCTGGCTTTAAAGAGACTGGGAATTCAAGCCTTGATATTAGAAAAATCTGAGGCGCTTCGAGTCACCGGCGTAGCCTTGACCCTATTCCCCAATGCTTGGCTTGCTCTTGATGCTCTTGGTGTTTCCCACAAGCTTACTCCCCTTTATGTTCCATCAAAGAGGTGATTGATTTCATTCCTTTATGCTCCTTCAAAACGTTACAAATCAATACGGATACTGAAATTCTATATTATGACAATGTAGGGTATTGGTGACCGATATTGGAACTGGAGCTGATCAAGAAATCATATTAACTAGGTGAGTTAAAATTATTGACCTTAATTAATTAGCTTTCTAATCTCTTAAATTAACATATACATTTTAAGGAAATTTAGTAAGTAAATAGCTAGTTGATTTGATGAAGCAGGGATAATGGAGCTGGACCAAGATATGTGCGTCGTAGAGCTCTGTTAGAGGCCTTGGCAGACGAATTACCAACTGGCACGATCCGTTTCTCTTCCAAAATTGTAACCATTGAAACACAGAAACAAGAAGGTGAAGGCTCATCCATTGCTATCTGGCTGACGGTACCATAATCAAATCTAAGGTAATTATCATCTAATGTGGCTTACAATCCTGATAACTACTCATACATTGAAGTGTGTTAACTTTTACTCTTTGGCTGTAATTAGATTTTGGTCGGATGTGATGGGGTACATTCTGTGGTGGCACGTTGGTTAGGACTTTCGGCACCAGTCAATTCAGGTAGATCAGCTGCTCTTGGACTGTCTGTGTTTCCTCAAGGCCATGGATTGGAACAAGAAGTGAGGCAATTTTTAGATGTGGGAGTAAGGGCTGGATTTGTTCCCCTCAATGATAAAGAGGTCTATTGGTACCTCACTTGTAAACAGTGACGGAGCTTGGAAGAATTTTTAGGGGGGGCCAAAGGAAAAAAATTCAAATTTTAGGGGGGGTCAAGATAAAAATTTTAATATTTTTTTAATTTTTACCCTTTAAATATATAGATTTTTTTTTTCTTTGGGGGGGCCAT
>JANLJB010004096.1:1041-22258 GCA_026212285.1 Bursera cuneata
GAGAGAGAGAGAGGGATATATAAAACATAAGAATAGTACAATTTTCTGTACGGTCGAATATAAAATAAAAAATAAAATATGAACATTCCTGCAAAACAATAGCAACCAAGGAGGCTTAGAGGTAGGAGTGGGACTAGGAGGCCATCCATGCCCCATGGGCCATGGCTGATTGGCTGATGCCCCCAATTGTTCTGCCACTTATGATAACGTTAATTTTAGAAATTTATGCTCAAGTTTCATTTATAAACAAATCTCCAAACATGATTTCAACATAATTTAACTACTTGTGTACATTTATATTCAAGAAATGAGCACTCTAGGACCATCACTGTATCTTCAATTGTCACTAATCTATAGGATATTATTTTTTAACTTGGTTTAAAATTGTTTACTAGTTATTTAATAAGCCTTATTTAATAGTAGATAACTAGATATATTTTTAGGCCGACATCTAACCTCCCTGGATGATTTCAACACCTTAGAAGGTCCCTGTTTACATCATTTGACAATTTTTTTTCTTTTGTTATTGAGCTATTTACCGAAAACCAGATCGATAACTGTGACATATATTACTTACAGTTTAACATTTTGTTAAATACCGACAAAAAGGTGAGAAGTTTTAGTATTTTTCAAAATAATTTTTTGATTATTTTTTATATTTTCCCAAATACGTTGGTAATGTAAGAGAGAGAGCGGGAGAGAGTTTAAGGGAGTGGAGTCCGTAGAGAGAGATAGAGGGAAAGTAGGAGGCAGCGGAGTGAAGTAGGTTAAGCAATGTCTGCATAGACTGACTGTGGAAGACAAGACAACCTTTACGCTAGACTTCGTATGATAAAGAACCTCACATGGGCTCTACTACTACTCACCCTATTACACACTCGCTCTCTCTCTGTCAGCTAAGCTCTGCCAAATGAGACAATCAAAAACTGGCACTACCTACTAACCCTCTTTACACTTTCAACACTCAATGATGATAAATGTAACTATTAACGCAAGCCTTAGCTGTGATTTGTACTAATTTTACCGAAGAGCCAATGAGATATCGACATCCATTGTACGGAAATCAGTTATTTTTTTGTGACATTTTTCCTTCTCGTATCCGACAAAATCTGTAACTTCGAAAGACTACAAAAGTAACAGTTTGGATTTCGGATTGTACTCCCAGTAAGGTTCGCATGCCATGTGCTAGCCTGTGTCTCGCTAGGTCTAAACACAGTAGAAACCGGTTGCTTCCACTAAAATTAGCTTTGAGCAGTAGAATGACAACACTCGACTCACAAGAGAAGTTAAGGATGAGGAGAAAATTGAAGATAACACTTATGACACCTTACTATATTTTTAGGATATAAGATATTTAGACATTCCTGGATTAAGCCGGTTACTACATTGAGTTGAACCAGTTGGCCTGCCTTTATCTGTTTTCCTGCCATTTCTATACCTAAAAACGGCAAAAATGGAAGGAGAGAACAGCTACCAGGCCCAGAAGCGCTCAAACAGGCTCAGAATCCCACGTAACATTCCAATCTTCCCAATCGGGACCAACCTTCCAGTTCCAGAAGACCTTTTTGTAGAGAATGTTACTTCTAGAACCCTTTCTAGACACCACACCAACCGCTTCCGTGGTGTATGTAAAGGTTTCCGTCAACTTTTACCTCCGCCGTCCAGAAACCTCTTCCGACTCCCGGAACTCCACATTCCTGCTCCGATTGGCGGCTTCTCTACCGGTGGCGGCAGCTACTTTCTTCTTCGTGAGTCAACCATATACTCCCTCCAGCCACGTACAGAAAGGGTTCGACCCTGGCTGGTCAAAATTCAGGACTTTGATGACCGTCAACAAGCGAGAATCAAGAACTTACTCTCCAAGCACCATTACACGAACTTGTGGAAGACATTCTCTACTATAAGAAAAAGTTTTATGTTTTGGACCTCATGGGTCACACCATTGCTGTTGATCCCATGACACTGGCATCTGACGAAGTTGCGGCTCCGTTGCCGAATTTGGGGCCAGGGTTCAAATATTTGGTGAGCTCAGGAGATGCATTGTTCATGATTTACAAGTGCTGGGAGAGAGATTTTCCAGAGCTTGTTCAACAAATCATCCTGATGCTTACCGATGTCCGTTTTGTGTTTCCGTTTATAGTCTTGATAGAGAGAATCACAGGTGGGTGGGGGTAAACAACGAGCTTCGAGATCGAGTTCTTTTTGTAGGGGAGGATTGCTCGTTTTCACTTTCTATTGACGAGTTACCTGGATGTGGAGGTAATTTAGTTTGTTTGATAGACAATGTGTTTGCTGGAGAACCAAAAAATCAGCCAGCGCGGTATCTGACCTCAGTATTAATGGTAGTTGTCACCCAAGTAGGGCTTCAATGTACTTACGAAATCTCATATGGCCACCACCAAGATGGCTGAACCCTAGGAGGGTTGATTTGGAAGCTGAATAAAGTAAGTTTTTAATTTTTAATTAGTTTTAATTTCAATTAATAAAACTTGTTTATTTAATTGTGTGATATTATTAATTGGAGGTTACCTTGCTTAGACTGTTAGACACTCTGGTTGAATTTAGGTTTGGTGAAAACAAAACTTTTTAGCAAGTTAAAAAAAAATAGAGTCTAATCTGTATTAGATTAAAGCAAGATATATAATTACTATGCTTTATTCATGAATTACTATTGAAATTGAATCTTCCTATATTCTCAATTCTTTCACTGGCCACTGTGTTGCATGATTGAGCTACCTAGGTTGGTCATTCTTTTTATGGATTCCAATTGTATTTTGTGTTCAGGCGTGTACACTTTCTACGAATAATTTAGTTCTGTGCTCTATTTTGTAACTTGTATTTAAACATGCACATGCCAGCTACGGCTACATCTTCATTATTTAAGCTTATTAATCGGGAAATTGCATTGAGCCCATTTAAATTTTGAGAAAATATTTAACTCTAGACTTTTGTTAAACTAACATTTATCTCTAAAAAACTAACACTTACCCCACAGATTTTTGGGGGCTAAGTATTAGTTTTTGAGGAAACAGTGATAATCTTTTGGGGGATAAGTGTTAGTTTAACAAAAGTCTGAAGTTAAGTATTTTCTCAAAATTTAACTGCAAGGTCAAAGTAAATATCCCCTTATTAATCTAGTTGTAGTGTAACTGTATGCATCCACATGAACGACTTCTAATTTCTTTTTATTTGAAGTTACCTCTCCACATTTAAGCCATCAATGAAATGGATTTGTCAGACTCGTTGAATTTATCTGGGCTCTATTTCCTTATCTTTCTATTCAATTCGTTCTCTTACAAAGTAATAAAGTTCATAATCGTGTATTCACTCTTGTTTATTCCTCTCTTTAAGGAAAGATGGATATTAATTTGAGACCTAATTTAGTTTTCTCAAGAAAAAGTTGACAAAAAGAAGTTCATATTCATGTTAATTTTTTTGTAAGACATCAACACAGGGATATTATATGTATTTAAGCGATGTAGCACACCATGCTTATGAATGCGATTAATTAATTATTTTCTTTATAGTCTATGGCAAAGACGAGCAGAGATTAATTATTTTGGATTAAAATATTAACTAAAATTTCCAGTTCAAGTATAAGAAACATGTTATCACTATTCAAAATTAGAACTAACAAGAAAATGGTATTCAATTTTAATCCGATTTATCGACAATATACGTTCATAAATCTCGACACTAACAAAAACTAACTAATGGCTAGTTGTATAAGCTAGGGGTTAGTAGTTGAGTTCTGTATATGAAAAAGTGAGTAGATTCAAACCCTAGCTAGTGAATCATTTCATGTTGAATTATGAGTGGGAAGCAAGAGTATCTCAAATGCGTTGTTTTAAAAGATCAAATTAGCACACATAAAACTTGGTTGAAGACTAGAAGTAGTGTGAAAATGGAGAGAGAGAGGGAAGAGAAGTGGATGGATGGATGGGATGGGACAGTGGAGAAGCAGCTAATTCACTTGTACAAAAGCTGAGACTTGACAAGACAGCGTCATTAACTTCGCCTGCAAAGATGAATGGAATCGATCCCCCCTACTTCATCTCTCAGTTTTGTCGCTCCTTCCACCATCGATTGGTCGAAGAAAGTTTAAAGCCCTATCTATACGATGTGAAAACATTGGCAGAATGAATAGTTTATTCGTACTAGTCCAACAAATAAGAAATCGACAACATATGAAGACTTTTCCTTCGCTTATCACACAGTATCTCTAGCTTTGGATCACTACCAAGTAATAGTTCCAACTTGTTAACCAGTAAAAACATTTTCGACACCGGAGGAACCGGTTGTTCCTGCGAAGCTTTTGAGAAAATTTATATATATAGTAGGAGTAGTTATAAAAACGAATCAAATTAAAAAAAATTATTTATTTTTTAAAATTTGTATATCATTAACCTCTTAGTTAAAACATGTATGTGAAGAATATTAAAACTAATCTTACCTTGTAATTTTGCACTTAGTTTCGTTTGTGCAAAAAGTTAAACAACAAATAGAACAATTAGGTTCATCACAAGGTTTCTTTAGCGTTTTTCACGAAAGCCGTTTCGGACAAAGATTCCCATCAACCCCTACACAGGATCTATACATATGATCCCTCCAGTTGTACAGCTTCCACTCCGTAAGATTTGCTTTTGCCGGTCACTGGATTGAGCTTCAACCAGTTGCCTATCTTTATCTTGGTTTCTTGCTATTTTCCTGAAAGCCTAAAACACCAAACATGGAAGGAGGGAACAGCGACAGCTCAAACATCTTGGAATTACCTCCTCTCCAATCCGAATCATCATGTTGGACGCGTTTACCACGCTATCTCTTACAAAATATAGCTTCTTGTCTCATGTCACGAAACGACACCAATTGTCTCCGTGGAGCATGCAAGCATTTTAGACGCTCAATAGCTCCACCTCCCGAAACGCTGTTTCCTCACCCAAATGGTGATATCCCAGCAGCCCTGGGCCCGACCCCTAGCGGCCTTGGCAACTATTTACTGCGAGAGTCCACCGTATATTCGGTGGAGCCTCGTAATAAAATCCCAAATGACTTCCACTTTGACTCGCGTTGGATAGTGAAGATCAAAGGGTCCGAAACCCAAGAAGAAGTACGGCTCAAGGATATAATGACTGGATACCATTTCACAAACGTGCTTCCGAACCCAATTAATCTGCTCCAGATTCGCTTGAAAGAGCGAAGCAAATCCTATCGTCTTGAAGTCTCCGTCTCTAACACACAAGACAAGGTCTTTCAAGACCTCACAAGAGTAATTTTAGAATTTTCTCATCAGAAGGTGGAAGTTACTTCCTGGCCTGATGTGCTTCACGTCGGCTTTTGTATCATGGCATTACACGACGACGGGCTCCTGCATGTCTGGAGGGAGGGTGACAAATACTGGAGTGCCATAGACAATATATCCAAATACAGAATCTACCCTCACTGACATCCTCTACGCTGAGAAGTTGTTTTATGTTCTGGACGAAATCGGTCATACCATTGCCGTTGATCCGCTGAGACTGACGGTTGCAGGAATTGCCGCAGGAGTACAGAACATGGGCCGCATCGGGTGGAAATATTTGGTTAAGTCATGTAACCATCTGTTTATGGTGTACAAATACTGGAGTCTGGAGGTTTCCACAACTATTAACAGAATCTTGATCGGCATGTGCAAAGGGTTGGTGTGCTCGTTTATATCCTAAATGAGGAGAGTAATAAGTATTAGGAGCCTAAATACCCATCTATAAGCTCAAGTTTTTAGGAAAATGATAAACTGAACAGGTATCAAAGCCATAGTAACCCAAGGGAGACTCCGTCCGGTCCACGTTACAAGTGCACTTGAGGCACGTGAGGGGGTATATTAAAGGCCCACTTGTAAGACCCACTGATACATGTAAGGCTCGGTGCAACGTGGATGTGAGGCCCTTACACGTGAGGGGGCGTATTAGAAGCTTAAACACTCAAGTTAAGTCCACACCTATAAGCTTAAGCTTTTAAAAAAATAGCAAACTTAACAATAAGTGGGCTAAAACCACAACTTATTAGAAGCTTAAATACTCAAGTTAAACCCACACCTACAAACTTAAGCTTTTAGGAAAGTGGTAAACTTAACAATAAGTAGGTTAAAGTCACAACTGAGTAACATGATCGAGTAATTTTTGTGGGGGACAATGCTTCGTTCTCGCTTTCAGCTGATGAGTTACCAGGATGTAGAGGAAATCTGATTTATATGTCTGACATTTGGTTTTCAGGAGGATCGCTTTGTGGAGGAGTACTTAATAATTATCCGGGATTTAGTATTGCAGTTTTTAACTTGGCTGATGAGAATGCTACTCCTGAGCCGATTTTAACTTCCAAAAATTATCATAACATGGTATGGCCACCGCCCAAGTGGCTCAAGGCTAGTTCACCTGATCTAGTGCCAATACGTAAATGTTAATTTTTTCTAGTTGTTACTGTCATTTAGCTTATGCTTTTGTTCTACTGAAGAATATTATGATGCAGACAACAATGGAGCCCATCCCATTTTAAGGAAGGAAAATCAGAGGACAAGTATGTCTCTTGTAGTGCTACACTTCACATTTGCTTATCTGGCTTGCTGATCAATTTTAAAACTTAATTAAACTCTCAGCTGTCTCTCTCTTTGCATACATTAATTAATAAGTTATTTAACCACATGATATAATCAATTAATTTCCTCTACCAAACGCCATTAAGTATTTGATCAGCAAGATTAATCAATCTCCATTAACTAATTTTGCGTATAGGTATGTTACGGCGCCGCGATCTGAATGAAGAATATTATGGGTTCGAGGCAAGTGCAAGTTCAAACTGATAGCGCTCTTGCTTCCCTTGTTCTGCAATGCAAACCATAGGCATGTCCTAATCTGCTCGCCAACTCATTACATGATCATGATGAATTTACTGTTGGATAGACAGAACAGTAAGAATGAAGCTTGAGGCATGATATAGATCACTATCCTTAAGGATATTGCATATCCCCTAGGATTCAACAAGCTCTTCTAGTCAAAACTAAGAGCATGAACAGCAAAATTAAAACAGAACCCAACAAAGCAGCTCTTTTGAGAAAGTCTAAGAAGGTTGAGAGAAATCAGACATGGAAAAGAATCAGGGAGACGTGGTAAGCTATTTTGATGTGGTCAAGATAAGCAAGCTAATAAATTAAATTAATTAATTTAATTTATGGATAACAAAAAATAATAATCCAAAAAGTGGCCTAAGTCTCATGCGCACAAGCCCAACCTCTTATTTCCTCTTTACTAGCCCACTAGTTGGATGAAGTTTTATATAAAAGGAAATGTTGGTTTCTAAACAATGTGGGACATGTCCTTTGAGATACAACGAAAATTCAAACATTTACAACATTCACATTTTTACATTTGCAAATACTTTAATATTGTAGTAACGCATCTGTTGCATGTTATTCTAATAATTGGCAATATTAAATGAGTCTTTATTATCAAGTTTTTCAACTCTTTTCTCCTATCATAGCAAATTAAATATGATACTGAAAATTTAGGAGTTGATTTATCTTTTGATTAAACTTCTGCAAAAATAAAGACAAAAGCAATGGCCCGTCCTACGCTGCATCTCTACCACTACTACCACCAATACCCGAAGCAATTTCAATGCCTTTCCATGCAGTGCAATTCAATTCTACCACAACCCACTTAGCAATCGACAGCTCAATGGCAGATCGAACTGTGATTTTACCAGAAAGCCAATGAGAAATCCACAACGCCATACCACTCTTCTGGTATCACATGAGGTCTGAACTTTGAATATCTACAGAGTAAATAGTTCCGGATTTCAACTCCATTCTATAATTTCTGTCCAGGCCCATGTGGGTTTCCGAGAAGTCTTAGAACAAGCATCTGCTTCCACCTGCGCTTTCGCTTCACACCAGTCATGAATTTTCACTTCACAAAGAAGAAATTATATAATAATCCTCGCCTTGTACTTCGTCTTTTTTGTTGAATAAATTAATCAAGAAAAAGACAATCACAATATAAAAACTAAAAGCAATGCTAATAGTTAACACAAAAATAATAATAGTATATCTTAATATCTATAACGATATTCAATTTGATATATACATTTGATGTTTAAACAATTCACTCGTATTTTATCTCTAAATGTACATATTTTTCATTTCTATTGCGAATTATCCTTGTGTAATCCCTTGTTAACCCTCTCCTCTCGCATAAATTAAATTTGATTCTCAATTTCTATATTTATAACTCACTCTTATTTCATCCCTATGGGTAACTATTTTTGTTTTTTTATAGTGGATTATCTTTGGGGAACCCCTTAATATCTTACCCTCTTCTCTTATATTCTCAATCTCTGTATTTACAACTCAATTTTATTTCATCCTTATGGATACTTATTTTTTTTTCCTTATAGCGGATTACTCTTCTGTAACCCCCTACCATCTAACTCTCTATTTTTCTATAAACTTAATATGATTCTCAATCTCTATATTTATAGTTACGTATAGATATCTTATATTCTTAACATGAGTAAATAATTTTTTTTTTTACTAGTAGAGGAAGGGAAAGAAAGCTTGTGGCAATTCATGAAAATGAGTAATATTATTATTAGAAACCAATCTCAAATCTTAATTCCAATGCTTTCAAACAAAACTTTGAAAAAGATCCTTTAAGGCAAGAGATATATGTTGTGATAGGTTGTAGAAGGAGTATGATGAAAGTGCACAAACTGTGATTCATGATAAAGAGAAGAGATGAGTCATGGTAAAAGAGAAGCGACGGAGTCAGAGTCTCTTGGTACTAACATTTTAACTTCAATTTATTACAATTTGGTGGGGAAATTTTCCTTTTTGGTGGCTGCAGGCTGATTTTTTCCTTCCATTATTTATTCTAAAGTCAGTCCAAATTTTAGCATCAATAGTTATATTGGATAGAGAGAATGATATCATTTCTAGAATAATAAGGGTCACATAAGTACATATATAAATCAACTAGTGAATGGCAGATGAATATGATTGGTGAGGAAAAAAAAAATGAAGAGAAAACTCATGAAGAGCATTTTGAATTCTACTCAAACATATTGGACGGTAGATAATCCCTTGAGATTAAAATTTTTTAAAGATAATGATAATAAACTGCTTCATCAACAAAAGGGAAAAAAATACAGAAAATAAATAGACAGCACCTATCTACAAAATGAAGAGGAAATCATTATAGGATGATTGCGTGAAAAAGGGGAAAAGTGAGTGGTATTTGTACAAGTAAATAATCATTTAGTAGACTTCCACATTCCATTGCTCAGCCTTCTTCAACTGCCTTTTGTATTCTATCCAATCAATGCCTGAAAAATACAGCAAATTAATACACCATTAGACATATAATTGACTGAAATCCTTTGGCAAGTTTATGCAATATGATGTATTTCTTACCATCCCTAGCAGCCAATGATACCATTATGTCATCAATTCCCTTCTCCATGCCTTTCAACCCACACATATAGACATAGGTATTGTCTTTCTTGAGTAATTCCCAAAGCTCTTCTGCATATTGAGCCATACGAGTTTGAATGTACATCTTCTCCCCTTTTTCATTCGTTTGCTCTCTGCTTACAGCAAAATCAAGCCTAAAGTTGTCAGGTGCCTTCTCCTTCATCTTCTCAAATTCCTGTTCCATCCATAGAAGTATATAAGTATAAATAGCAACAGGATTCAACTCCAAAAACGAAGTAAAGCATCTGATCTGTAAGGAAACTTTTAAGTGGCCCACCTCCTTATAGAGCAGGGAGCTACTAGTTGGGACACCCAAGAAAAGCCATGCCAAACCATTGAACTACAGAGCATATGAAAAGCTGAGTCAGTCATAAGATCATAATATTGTAAACGGAAACACAATATTTCAATAGTATAGGTATTCAATTGTTTTGGACGTGAAATTTATGACAGAATATAAGCTATTGCAGAGACATGAAACTTCTTTTTTAACTACTGGGACCTTCGATTTACTGACAACATTGTCTATGGTTCTTGAAGCACTATCTAAAACACATGTCAAGTTTATGTACATGACCACTCTATCACTCTGCAATTAAACAGCCTTTCGACGAAATTATAAAGAGGTCAAGGAAATTCATTCTACCTTGTAGTCCTCATGCTTCTCAAAGAACATCTTCCACAAAAATGAACGGAAAGGAGCAATTCCAGTTCCGGTTGCAAGCTGGAACAAAACAAATTTCGATAAAAACAATGTAGTAAAATTATGACCAGAAACTAATATTTGAAGGAGGAAGATAATACCATAACGATGGTAGCATTGGGGTCCTTTGGCATAAGCATTTCTTTCCCAACAGGTCCTGTAATCTTTACTTCAGCCCCAGGTTTCAAATCGCCTGAAATACAACACATTTGGAGCTACTGGGGTACATCAACTGATGCATCTTATGAGAAATTGTCTCTTGTTAGTTATGTTTAAAATTATAATGATAGGTTGATTCCTCTTGCATTAATTGTAAAGGTATAGGCTTAAATAGTTCATGAAAGGATAAAAATCTTACACAAGAAATTTGAGCAGACTCCCTTAACAATCTCTCCATTCTCATTGGTGTACACAAGCCGTTTCACACATAGAGAAACCTACATGAAGACGATCAAATCAAACCAATATTTTAAAAGAGAAGCAGAGCACTCCTAACACAATACCGTAATTAAGCAGCTGCATTTGCTATTTTGGTGTTTCTATAAAGATGAAAACAGCAAGTATAAATCATATAAACTTGACACCCTATAATTATATGGTAACTAATTCAATCGGAAACTTGATAAGTTAATGAAAATAAGAGTAGTTCTGGATAAGAAACTCACAGTTTTGGAGTCTCCAAAGTCACCAAGGGCACTGCTAGCAATAGAGTACAATCTCAGCTTGTGAGGCTTCCCATTCTTGTCGACACCATCTGCAATTACCCCAATGGATTGTCCTTCTCTGTAGGGCACCTCTCCTGAAGCACCCAGTGAACCAATCATCTCACAATGAGTAACTTTTAAATAAACTAATCAATAAAAAAAGATCAAACTATAACATATAAAGATCAAGCTGTGCGGATATGAATTTGAAGAATTGACCAAAACCATTTTCTGAATTTACATACCTTCAGTGCTGAAGACCATGTGCCAGGTTTCTCCAGGAGCATCATCACCAGTGATCTTAGTGTTTAGAAGGCATCTGCCAATGTAAGGGTTCTTTGGTTTGAACTTGTTAACAACAACACCTTCATCCTGTTTCTTGGACTCCTTAACAACCTTAGCAGGAGCCTCTGTGGTGACCTGAGCCTTAACGGAAACCGTCCTCCCTCCAGCAGAAACATCTCTGTAGTAGAAAGGAACCTAGAAAAAAGCACAACAGCAGGTCATAAACTCAAAATTCGACAATAAAACGCCAAAAAAAAATTGATATTGCCATATAGTATATATAACTTTTAGTCTTTTACCTTCTTTAAGGTGATTCTTTCAGGTGAGATGATAGAGGTTCTGGACGAAAGCGAACTGGACTTGGAGGATGGGAGAGAGACTGCAGCACTTACTGCAGTAGCCATGGTAGTAGAATGCTAAAGCAGAAAGGAAGAAGAGAGGAGAAAATGTAAAGAGGTCGTGAGTTGTTGCTTAGTAAAGGAGTGAGATGAGAAAAGAAAAGGTTGAGATTTTTCTCCTTTTGATTAGTAATGGATATAGAATTGGGTGGAGGAGATTGGAAGGCCAATGCAGAGGCTTATGTAAGGATAAGTTTTCGAGTAAATGTATGACTCTTAGCCTTCCCTCAGGTGCGGTTGTCGCTTAAGCCACTATTGTAGTTTGTTTGATATTTGCTTTGGTTCTAAGTGAGAAAGCTATGTCAATGGGCATATCGACAGGTAAAGTGCTAACCTTAACTATACAATCTCGTCTTCGCAACACCATTATTTATTACCTTTTTCTTTTTATTAGTTTTGTTTCCATATTTTTTATGATTGATGAACGGTGTTGATTTCGTATCACTTGTTCTCTTTCTCAGAATCCTCATAGCCCAAAATACTTCTACTCTATTTGTTACATATTTTATGGGCTTAAATTTATGGCTCTGCCCTAAGAACCGCACATAGCATGGACTCTTTCTTGTGGGCCTGACTGGTGTCCTACTCTATGTTGTAAGCATTATAGGCCCTAAAAGCAATAGCGATTTCGGCGGGAGCATGAGGTGGCGTTTGAAACGAATTGAAAAGCCCTGAAGCCCGGAACACCTATGAAAGACTCTAGCGTCAACACATCAAGGCCACTGGCTAGCCAGACGAATCTTGGTTGATGCACTCTTTTGTCTATTTTCCTGACATGAGAGTTTTTTCGATCTGTGTTGAGGATAAGAATTGATACAAATTTTTTATAATCTGATGAAAATATACTTAGGTGAAAGATGTGCCACCGTTGATGGTAAAGAAGAAACACTAGATACAGAAGAAGATGGCAGTGGGCTTGTCGTTTTTATCTCGTGACCTGCTCAGTCCTTTCCACTATCATTTTCCTTTCTCTCTCGTTCTCTCCTCTTCCTCTCAAAACTAAAATACCTAACCCAATTAAAAGGCCAAACCCAAACTCTCAGTCTCAGATTTACACTGCCAGGTCGCCGGAAAAGCCACTCGCCCGCGCACAACTGTACTGCCAGCAGGTAACTTCATCTCCTTTTATTCCACAGTTAAGGCTCATTGTTGTTTTGAATATGATCAAATAACTCCTGCTGTATATATATATATATATATATATATATATATATATTAATTTTCGAATGTTTGTGTGTGTGTGTGTTTTTTTTTTAACTCATCATCGCACAATTTCAAGGTCACAACTTTATCCGTTGTGTGTTTGTATCAACTTTCCCTAAATCTTTGATGTCCCATTTAATGGTGATGTCTCCTCAGAAAAAGCCGCGTTCAAAACTCTTACTCTTAATTCAGTTTTCTTTGGTTATTTTCTCATACATTTGGCATTAAATAAATTTGTAAAAGCTTTCCTCTATGTTGTTGGAAACTAATCCCTAGACCATGACTGTGTGACTCTCATGTAGGAACTAATGCTTACCTTTGGCTTACATTCCTTTAGCTTCTCCAAGTTGTTAATTACTTGCAATTATAATAATCTCTTGCTCTTTGTATTTGTCTGTCACACATTATATGCACAAAAGCTAATATTGGGGACATGTCAATAATGGCACCGTCAATTTTAGGATATCAGGTAGCTTTAATGTGTTGCATGGTGCTACATCCTCTGCCTCGTTTTTGTGCCGCGGCCCCTTATTACGGGGCAACAAGGTTGGTCAGGGTGAGATAAAAAATTGTTCTATGAGGCAAGCGTGGATATGTGCTTCTCCGGTTTATTGCAACCTTATTTCGTTGATTACATGGACATAAAATGTAACTAGAGGATTCTAATCTATTAGGTGAACCGATGACTACGCTAGAGAAGTTGCTTGTTGCTTAACCCATTATTATTATTTGGCTCAATTTTAATTGTCGAGAAAAACTAATATGCACAAAAGATTTATAGTAGCTAATAGAAATATGAGTTATGCATAGGCTTTCATAGTTTCAATATTCTAGTCAAACTAGTAGAGTGGAAATTTTAGAATGACAAATTGTTTTTATGTTAAAGGTCAAATTGTTTTTGTGTTAAAGTTTTTTTACTTTCTTTGCTAGTGTAGTGTAGTCTTTCCACTTTGTTTTTAGGTGTAGTGTAGGTTAGGGAAGTGATTATAGCTTTTGTACATTTATTTTTCAACTTTTACTTTGATTTTGTGAATCACATTGTTAGGTTATTTATGGGTTAAAGTTTCTCTTTAATTCAGTAGACAATAAAGTAATGAAAATCAAAATAAAAGTTGAAACATAAAGACCCAAAAGTATTATCACTACTCTTATTTTTCTCTTTATATTAATAAAATCTTTCTATACCCACCATTCATCTTTTTATCATTTTCTTAATTTATTAACCATAAGAACCCTAACAAGAAGATTGAGAATTTGAGAAGATAAAAATTTGAAAATAATAAGGCAATCACCATAAAATGTTCTCCACCTGTCTACTCTCTTATTCTTTCTGCTGTCCACTTTCTCTTCCTTCCTTTTCTTTTTCTTTTTCTTCTTTTCTCTTGTACATATTCTTGTGTGTTGGACAAGGAAAATATTTGCTTGACAATCATCTATAAATTGGTTTTGCTTCTGTTTGATTGATAAGCAATTTGACTATTGGAATCATGGGCTTTTATACCAGCATAATTTGATAGCCAAGCGTGTTTGAGCCTTATCGTATTATGTAAGTCACAAAATCAAAAATTTAGTTTAAGAGTTTATCAACGAGGGGCAGATGATATTATCGGAAGAGAAGATGGTGACCATGATTTTCCCTATCTCTCTATAGTCTTGGTTGATGCACTATTTTGTCTATTGGCAACAGAGATTTTTCCATCTCTGTTGAGGTTAAGAGCTCTTTTGTATTAACAAGAAAAATCAGATATCTGAAGGTAATTATTGGGGCTTCCTTCCTCGGAGCTTAGCTTGATTGCTTACGCTGCATAATGTTAAACAGGGCGTGTCGTTTTGTAATTCTAGATTATATGTATATTTTTATGAATATTAGTTTATTAGTCTTGATTCAAATATCTGATAATCCCATAAATATATGGCTTAGGTGAGAGATGTAGATGGGTGGTTGACCTGATCTATGAGTATGACACTTCGCAGTTCACACACTACATATGCATCCCCATTGACTCCCATTGAGTCGTTTATTACAAGATCAAATTTAACTGTTTCGTTGTTGGAGAAAATGACAACTTTTACTTCCTCTCTTAACCATTCACATAATCATTAACAGTTGTTCTGAGTTGAAGTTCGGTGCCATTGCTGGAGTGATGGGCACATGCTTTTCAGTACTGATTCCTATGGAATAAGCACGACCCGGCGATCAAATTCTTGGTGGGAATCATCAAGTTTATAAAGTTTTAATAACGGTTTGGTTTTCTTGAGCTGTATTAGATTTCTTGTCAAAAAAACACTACTAAGTGCACAAATTTAAGCTTTTACATGTACCTAGTTTGGTAGACTAATCTTTTCTGTCTGCCGTTCTGGGGCTAGAAACCAAATTCAAGGAAAGTTGTAATTTACTGAATTAATTCCATTTTACACTTCTTCAGGACATTGTGTAATTTACTGAGATGGGTATGTTTTTCTTAGGGAGATTCAATTCACTTTAAGGAAGTTGGATCTCTGCTCTCTTTCTTTTTTTCTTTTTTTTCTAATTATGGCTGTTAAATTACCTAAACTATGTTTTCTTATGTGAAAATCTTATACTAACGGTTTGGGTAAAATTAGCTTAACTGCCTTTTCTTTATGTGAAAACTATTCCCACCAAAGATGACCGCACTCAAGTGGCTGCCATATTATATTCTTACCATCCAGTCAATCACTCGGTAAACAGGACATGTTCATGTTAGGTCTGTGTATGCGTGTTGCGTCCAAATCACATTACTTTCTTTTATTATTTAATTTTTTAAAAATTTCTAATCTTGTTGGCTTCCATAGATAAAGAAACTTTTTATTTAGAATTTTTGAATGCTTACCAGTCAATAAGTTCTTCAATTGCTGCCAAGGAAAGGATCGGTAATCACATTTCTGTATTATCTGTAAAGTGGGGTGGAGAAGAAATCGTTGCAGTAGTATTTCTTACTGCTATTTTCCAGACAATTTTTATAGGAGATTCACCTTCAGGCCTCCTGCGGTGAGCAGGGAAAAGCCTTTGTTTGTTAGTACACATCTTTGATTCCAGATACTGGTAGTACAATTTCAAGTTGTATTTTTATTTTTATTTTTATTAATTTTTAAAGCTACTGGGGGAATGACCGTGTCGGCTGTCAGCCTTCACCTAACATATTTTGGGAGAATCATGTTAAACAATGACAATGAAAAAAAATTTATAGGAGCATAGAGGTAAACAAAAGGGGCCAATTGACTGAATAGAGAATATTGACGGGCTGATTGACTTGGTCTGCCCTTGACTCTTCAATATAGACTCCGCAAGAACCAAGACCCTGATAGGAGTGTGAGTTACATTAGAGCCTTTCATTCCTGGAAGAAATCTCAAAAGAATGTTCCAATTTTCACCGGATTGCCTTTCAGCTTTCAGGAGTAAATGGTTGAAACTTGAAATAACTTTAAAGTAACGTGTAATTTACTCGAGGAATCAGTCGATGAAACCAGATCTATTTGTTATAGCAGATTGTTTGAAAATGTCCAAGTGGGGCTCAATGTCATTCCCATGCCGGCTACAGATTATAAAATCCCAGCTCAGCAAAGGCTTACAGTCAACTTCTCATTCCAATTCATGCTCGGTTTTTTTAAGACTTTTTGAGATGGTTACTTTTCAAACATCACTTCCCCACATTATCTTGTTCGGTGACAGTTTGATATATGCTAGATCGTCGCAAGCTACCAATAATATGCATCACGAACAGTTTAAGCGACACAATAGGTTCAGACCTGGAAAGCCAGCACATTTTGAATAATTGAAGAGAAGATATATAAATGATAAAACAAGAGGGAAACCAATGATGCAAACTATTAATTGGCTTTCTGGTCTTGAGTTGAGCCAAGCAACTTAAACATTGACAAATGGTATCAATAATAATAACAAAAGTACAAAAAGATGCAGCTGCTCTGTTAAGAGCAAATACTTCTTTAACAATTACAGAACAACGTCTAATTTTTATGTACACTCAAGTAGAATGATGAAACAGATACAACAAATTAGAAATTTGGTTTCAACAACGAACTGCATCTACATTGATTAAATCAGTGGAATCCGCTGGAACCTCTGGACTGGTAAAGCTCTAACCTACTTTTGGCATCTTGTAACAATTGTTCGACCTTTTCATCCTGGGTCACGTAGCTTTGCTTAGATGCCCGTTCTAGCACATTGAGTACCCCAGCTTTTGCAAGGTCCTCGCTGTCTGGTACATGCAGTGCTATGTAGCACAAAAGAACCAATGCTGACAGCTGAACAGTCTGTTCCCCAAAATACACCAACTGAACCAAGTGCTTTGCTCCTCCAGCACTTATAATTGCCTTGCAGTGGTCAGAGTGGAGATAGTTTTCGGTGCAGGCAAACTTTGCAAGTGCAATTGAAGCCTCCCTAGAAATATCAGCTTCTCTTTCGTCAAGAAGTATAACCAACGGAGCAATCATCCTTGTCTCTGTTGCTCTAAAAGTCCTAGCCAAATTTCCAATTGCTTTAATGCATGGAATAAGGAGCTTAGGATCCGCTTTTTCAATGATAATCAATAGCTGATCAACAACAGCTTTGCAGGCAGGTGAATTGGGCTTGAATGCAGATCTTCTCAAGTCAGTATCTTGCTCTGCCATTGTTGTGATCTCCATCAATGCCATGGCAGAATAGTATTGAACTTCTTCAGGCCCTTTCTCTAAAAGAACTGCAAAACATAACAATGCTCTTGATTCGGTTATGCTACGACAAATGGGTGAATTTCCCTTGGCGAGGTGCCAAAGTGCTCTTGCTGCCATTGCTTTCATTTTGGCCTTAGTTGCAGGTTCTTCCAGGTCCCTCCCTTTAGTACTAGCCCCAGAAAGCGAAGGATTCTGCTGATGCAAAGAGTGATAATTTACCTTCACATCGTTGTTGTGACCATTACTTTTGACATTGCTACTCTGATTTGTAACGTTACCCTGTTTCTCGACCGCCTTCAACGCAACCTGCATTGCCATTGTATTTGTCACAACATTATGCATTTGATTTGGAGTCTTGTTCGCCATTGGATGAGGTATCTTGCTGCAGTTTAGCTTCTCGTCGTCATCATGAACCTTGTTGTCTTTACTGTTGGCATGCGAATTATTATTCTTATTGCTCGCAACAACAACGGCGTGAATGGACGTGGCTTTGTTACTGGCGATAGCGTACTTACTGTGTTCCTGGACAGTCTCAAACGCAAGATGGCCAACAAGCAAGCGGATTATGTTATGTTGTGCGAAGAGATCTTGACATTTGGGATAATTGGCAGCCAATTCAGACACAGCCCAGGCTACAACAGCTTGTACCTTCATAGGTCCTTCTTTGAGTATTTTCGCAAACACCAAACAAACCCCACTGATGATCATGTGTTCGACACTTTCAGGATCACGTCCTAACAACCCAATTGCTTTAGCAGCATTCTCTTGACCTTCCAATTTACCTTCTTTCACTAATTTCAATAACGGGCCAACCCCACCTTCTTCGATAATTAACTTCCCGTATCGATCATTGTCACGTGCAAGCGATACAAGCGATGCAGCGGCGTCGGATCGGGCATCGATTGACCCTTTATAGAGAATTGCAATCTGTTCCCATATCAGACAAAGGATTGGCTCATTAGCAGCGATTGGTGGGAGGCCCAAGTACTCGTCGTCACGGTCATCCCCTGAAGCAGAGACGCGAAGAAGCCAGGAAACGTCCCCGATGGAATTCTCCAACTGCGAAGACATTTTTCGAAACGCAGCAGCCGGGATGATCGTGAATACGCGCTTAATCAGACCGTTGGCCCGGCACTTGAGGACTAAAGCGAGAGCTTTTTCGAGGACTTGTTCAGTGTCGTCGATGATCCGGCGCGTGGGACGCTCGTAAAGATCAGAACTAGCTCGAGCCGCCTGTCTAAGCAGTGCAGCCAGCTTCTCCGTTTTCGATTTGAGTTCAGCGCACTCTTGTTTATTAGAAGTGGCTTCATCCGCAGCTTTGACCACTTGATCAGCCAGTTGGATCGGTCTCGCCAAGATTTGCTTCACTCTGTCCGCCATGACCTCACAGCGGACAACCCCAAATGAATCTCGATCAAGTTCAAGACAAAACAGATCAGGAAATGAAGAAAAGTTGCGTTATTGAATCGTTGTTCAGGAGTTTAGGAGTTGGGGCTTGAAAGGCGGAGATGATAGAGGAAAGTGGTGGCTTGGTGGTGGGGTAGTTGAGAAAGTGAGCTGGAAGTATTGAGTTAGCTTGTGTTTGATGTGGTTAAGGTAAGATCTGGTTACGTGAGATTGGTGTGTGTCTGCGTATGCTTATGGTTTGTTGTAAGATGTGGAAGAGTCTCTCAAAGTATAAGAGGAACCATTCATGGTGGACGGGCTACACAAGGTCAAACGCGGTTTCTTTTCTTTCTTTATAAACTCTGCCAGGTCGCCTTTGTGGGTTTTGGGTTTTGCATTGGTTTTTAAAAGATTTTAATAACAGCACTTACGGGTCCACTTCATTGGCTTTGGCTGTGGCTTTGGCTTTGGCCTTGGCTTTGGCTTGGCTCACATGCTACGCTTTACAGTGAGTTATCCAATTAAACTATGGTACACCCTAGCCATTTCAAAGTCTAAACACGACAAGAGACATGCGACCTACTCTTTCATGGGTTCTCTTACGTCTAATTAATTAACCGATGTAACGTTTTCCCTTTGATTTGGCTTTTAGGTTTAACAGTAACTCAATAAAGTATAGGTAAAATTCAACAAATCAGTACATATTTATTAAGTTTAATTTTTGGTAGTACTTCAACTAACAACACCTCTACAAGTACTAACAAAAAAAGTTCACTTGTGTTTTTTTTTTTTTTTTTTTTTAAATCTAGAAGATGGTGATGGATTGTAATTTTGCAAAACCATATTCAATTATTCAGTGGCCGGTTTCGTCATCAGTGCGAAATTCAGCTACTCGATTGAAGGTTCTGTTATACAGTATCTTTTTTTCTTTCATAAACAAACGTTCTACTTAGATAAATGGTAGGGATGACAGTTTGTAATATAACTTGGTCCTTTTTTGGGTAAAAATAAAGCAACTTTTTTAGTGTTTGGCTTTGTTGTTTATTCTTTACACATTTAGATAAACAGAAAGTAGAGGTAGCGGGTTTCTATCATGTCATTTGGCAATGATAGAAGCTCTGATTTTTACCCAAATTGGAACTATAAGACACAGAATAGAGAACTTTCAGTTGGTTTTTAATGAAACTAGTCAATGGCATGGTAACAGATTAACAACTTACAAGGATTTGAGAAGAAAGAGCATGGAACTTCACGCCCTTTAGGTTTCAAGATGAGATTTTTAAGTTGTTGTATGTTAAACAAAATCGTTAGTGGGGCGCATGTATACTGTTAGGATTGAGCCTGGCAAATGGCCATCTTGCTTTTTAAAAGAATGACATGGCTAATAAGGAGACAAATCTCGTGTAGCGATGAACTCGTAAAGAGTTATGCAACTTAATCAAACATTTGTTGCGATTGAGGCCTCACTAAAAGCCTTCAATACTTGGAAAGGGCCGGACTAAAATTGGGTTAGAACTTAGAACTGAAGCCATAAATGAATATCAATTATAACACATCACAATTTATTACAGAATGCTGTCATTGCTGTACATTAGAACGTGAGGAGTTCAGCATCGAATAACTGGCGTAATTTGAAACACGTTGAAATTGGCAATCCTCAAAAGAGTCTTGACCCAGACAACTATTCTATTCACCGTTCTTTAAGGCACTATCCCAACTATTCTATTCATCATATCAAAACATCAAACTCATTATGACTGCGAAAGCTATAAGAAAGGTTCATAATAGGGTTAGCTTGTTAGGTGAGAATTAGCTCAAAGCCATACAAACTATGCGACGTCGCCTCCAACCAGTTAATAAAACCAAAACTTGTGCTCTTCAGCTTCTCAAACTCAGAAGAGACACTTACCAACTTTTGGATGCAATCTAAACACACATTCACACATTTCGTGTTCATTTGTTGCTTTGGTAAGGCACAACTGATCTTTGCTTCCTGAAATGGCACGATATGTGGATGGAATCTCCCTTATGATCACGATTGGTACGTGAAAAAAATTTAATGGTGGGATTGATTATTCATAGAAAAAATATTGAAAAGAAAAGCTTAGAACAACTTAGATGAGAAGATGCTAAAATGGAGATTGTTTCTTCTTTATAATGGGATTCCTTCACGAAGCAAAACCAGGAAAAGATAGTCTTTGAGGGAGTCAAAAAGTTCTATAACCCATACATACTGCAAAATGTGTTTGACTTTCATATAAAAGAGCAATAGATTTAAAAGTGGCAGTTCATGCATGAAAATATTAATTGCAAGCTAATTACAATATTACTGGTTCTGTTAATATTA
>JANLJB010004099.1:0-23339 GCA_026212285.1 Bursera cuneata
GCTACCGTTAAAGGAAGCTGATTCAATCACGGCAACTTTAATTTACTCAATATAATCCAGAAGGGGCGAGGCAATTGTGTTGACTTTGACTACATCTAAGACAACAATCCCCCTGTATGCCTTAGAATGGAAATGCTAGCTGCCAGCTAAAGCAGAAAATGCTTATAATAAATAGTTTTATTATAATTATACACATCCCAATGCTCATGGTCATGGATGAGAACTAAATTGAAGACTTTTTCTTAATTTCTGTAACTTTTTTAATCGTAAAATCAATATCTCTTCAAGAACGATCATGTATTTTTGCAGTGTTAAGAGATCAGAGGTATGATCTCACTGTCAACTCTCAAGTAAATACCAGTACCGTAACATCAAATATGTTACTGAAACAATAAATAAGAATATTGACACTTTCACGTATTAGTCATTTATGAATGTGGGTTTGTATTACTGGATAATGTTGCGGCTTTTTTCATAATCTGATTGAAAGTTACAGGCTCTTTGCTAGCCTAATCACGTAATCCTATATTTCAAGGCCAGGCCAGATGCACAACTTTACCTATTGGCCGAAATGTCTTGGTGTCTATGAATCAAATGTCAAATTGAATTGTAAGAGGCTCACGGCGGAGAATTTGTGCAAAACGAATTGTCAATTTAGCCGATACAATTGATCACCGTTTCAAAGTCGGACACAAATAATGAAGAATAAAAATAATAATAATTGGGTAGGACGGCAAGATTTCTTCGTATATATCCCCAAATTAGAGAGTCTCAATTTCTTCTCTTTCCTCAAACCAATCCACCAATATGTCAACTTGCATGAATCAGCTACGATATCTAGATTTATTATTAAATTACAAAAATTAATTAATTTTAGAAAGAATTGGATAAATAATTTATACAATTTGTTTGAAGGTGTTAAGTCCAGAATCATGTTAACCAAATAATTACAAGTTTTAATCATTCTCATAGTTTGTAATCACCCAAGAAAAAAATTGGGGCCTCTCGGGCCATATCATATTATCTGCCCATGCGAAATTAACCTTTTGTCATTTACTCATAGTTTGTTCACTTCTATTATTGGAACTTTGGATAGCTTCAGAAAGGGCCGAAAGCTCAACCATTTTCATACTTAGAAGTTGCGGGGGCCATTTCATACTATGGTTGTTGTTTATTTAGAGAATTAACCATACATGCACAGTGGAAATGACTTCAAATCTAAACTAATCGTGAGCATTCAGTCTACAGCAGTAATGGCATCCCTCGCGTGAGCAGTCTAATAGTATTCGATTTATTTTAATTAATTGTTTTTAATTATATTTCGCATTTGATTAGACCTATTCACCATCCTCAATTTGTATTGAGGACTAAACATAGTATTTTGACAAAGTTCTCGACAATTCTCGTATCTACATTACTTTTTAAAAAGTTTTTTTACACGCGTTACCCCAATGTTGCCATGGGCTGCAAACATTGTCACAGGTGATTTCTCCTGTTAGTTGTTCATTACTTTCTTTTTGTTTTTCTAGATAACTAGAATTGATAAAAATCGTGATTTAGTAGATCGAAAGGAGCCCAATGTTAGCTTAAAAGGAGGCGCCTTCAGACAGATTAAATGCAAGGATAGGTTTTTACTTCAGCGTGCAGCTATAAGTTTTATAATGGCATTCAGCCCATCATGTGAGAATGTAAATTGAAGGTTGTTAATGTGGCTTCACTTACACCACAATATCATATCAATTTCAGCGGTAAGTATGCATGGATAAAATTTATTATTTTCTTTAGGTTTTTGTCAAATCCGGTGGGCAAGTTTGTTGTATGGATTGAGAAGTAAAATCTGTCTAGAGAGCTGTTTTGGAGAGGGGTGAGCATTTGCAGGCTTTTTGTAAGGCATAACTTTGTTTCAATCTTGTCTGGGTGTTGTTGGTGGAGTTTTTGATGGATAGGGTTAGTTTTTTTTTTAATAGTATTTTAATATGGCTAAGCCAACACGAAAAAGAATCTCTTTCACAATTCCCCCAGTTTTCGAAAGGGGTATTCAAACTCGGGATTCCGCAGAGAGTAGCTTTTAGCATTTCCTACATTGAAGCTGACCAAGAACTCCCTGAGCTGTGCCCGTGCCGAACTAGTATAGCATAAGCATGAGGAGTATGCTTCAATAGCCAGACAACTCTCGTTCGTCGGTTGGAAGAGCTGAAGTAACTATTTGTTGGGAGGGGACACCCAACTTAGGCAGCCCATTCTACAGTTCCCTTAGAGTTTCCCTTCTCTAAACTATTCCATGTGGGTCAAACAGAACAGAAGCTTTTTCAGGTTTCCATCGGAATGTGATAATAATACAAAGTTTCTTGGCTGGATCTCATGATCGTAGCTTTGCTTTGTTATCTTGCAAATCCCATATCCTAAGTTTACTTGACAATGGATGTGTCACTTACGGTAAATAATTGTTAGTGCTAGCTTGCAATAATCTATCTTGCTTCTAGTACATCGAGGATTAGATCTTGGTATAATCCTAAGCTTTATAAGGCTCATAAATGATGATTTATACTTATTTAGCTCGCTCGTTCGATTGGCAGATAGCTATTCGTTGAAGCGCATGCATGGCCTAAATTGTGGTGAAAGTCTCTCTTTGGAATTCAAAAAGTTTTTCCACTATTCACCAGGAAATGCAGCAAGTAAAATCATATGATTGAAATATATTTAGAAGATATGAAATGCGAAATTCATAATAAGGATTATTTCAGGTACAACTCCAGGGGATTGTCCAATTTATTGAAGTGAATCATACATGCTCCACTGCAATTAACTTTAAATCTAAACTAACACAGAGCCTTCCATCACAGTAACAGCTTTCCCTTGCAGCAGCACTCTCTCACTCTGCACATCTAAATGAAGCTTTAATATTCCACTTCTAGGTGATGCCTGAAGATGTTATGAATGATACAATCAAATAGATAACAATTGTGGAAACTAAAACATATGAAAATATATATCGGAGAATGAGAGGGAGAGGAAGAGTACCGCATATGCCACAAAATCACACTTCCCCAGCTTTTGACTCCAATACTTTGCCAGAGCACAATGTGCACTCCCACAAACAGGATCCTATAAAAACAGTTTAACATAAGAGAGCATTCATTAGGTATATACGATCTAGGGAGAGTTGTTAAAGATAGATTTTTCAGCTTGGCTGGCTGTCAGGTTTACATTCTGATCATAAATGTCTGAGATCACAAAACAAGCTATTACTTGAGTTAAAGCAGTTTATCTCTCTCCTCGAGATCAGAATAGATTAGCCTAGGTTTCAAGCATCCTTTTGCATTGCTGAAAGTTAGATAAAGGGCTCAGAACTATCATTTCAGAAATTGTAATTGAAAAAACCATTTCTTTTTTCATCTTTACAGTAGAACAAGGATCTCAATTTCCATATCGTTAGATATCATATAACAAAAAATCATTCATTTAACTAATTGGAATGGTTTGACCCAAAATTCCAAGTACTAGTACCTCATTGATGCCAAATTTCGGACAGAAGAATCGGCTATAAAAATCAAATCCAGATTCTGGAGGTGCAGGTGCTGAAACAATTATGCCTCTTCCAGGACATTTTTTAATGTCATCAAACTGTGGCTGTAAGTTTGTAACAGAATCCGCTGATGGAAGAACCACCTGCATAATGTGGAAAAATTCATTCAGAATTCCTTAATGGCCAAAATAACGTTGTCCATCTTTCACGATAGAAGTCAAAGAGTACAGGATTAATTAAGAAGGATTACAAAGATGTCTTCGGAGGTGGTAGTTATCTTCATATCGGCAACTGAAGAAACATTCAAGGCTTTATAAATTGATGAAACCTCATCAGAGTTGAAGTCAGTAGTTGGAACGGTAGGAAAATTCAGTTCAATAAAATAGGACTCTTTTGCTTCACCGTTCTGTAAGTTAGAGACATTGGTTGCCTTGGTATCTGGAGCCTTTTTGGCGGTGAGAACTCCTGACAGTGTTGCAAATTCAATTACGCTGGAATTTACCAAACCTCTTGAGAAGAGAGTGTGTGCAGCTGCTAATGTTGCATGGCCACAAAGTTCAACCTGCAAAAGGTATGATTGTGGTTTAGATTAACTTTTAATCATGAATTTGTAGCAGAAAGTATGCAATATATTGATTTAATTGGAAATTACAAATAAGCACATACTGGGTGGTAGTGTCATATAATACTTATCATCGTTACAACATGACTAACATCAATCTGTCATAGCATATACCCTTTGCTAGATGAATTAACAGAAAAAAAAAAAAAAAATCAAGTAATTAAAAAGATTTAGTAATAATTTCCCTCAAGAACAAGCACACTTGAAGTGTTGTTTCTATTTATAGCTTCCAAGTTCCAACCATTTATAGAAAGAAAACTGACCTCAGCAATAGGAGTGAACCATCTCAGGCGAAACCTAGGATTTGAAGATCCATCGGGCGAGTGGGACTCTGTGAGGCGAGTCAAGTAACAAGTCTCAGAGATATTGAACTCTTGAGCCACCGCTTGCAACCATTCCTCATCCCTTTCCTCCTCCAACAAACACACCGCGGCTGGGTTCCCCTTGAACGCTGAATCGGTAAATGCATCCACCTGGGAAGAAACTCGGATTGATTTATCCATCACGTATAAATAAAACACACGACATGAATGCATATAAAAAGTATTCGAGAAAACAGAGAGAAATTACCACAGAGTACTGAACGAGTTGCTTGGCCATAATAGATAAAATTGGGAGAGATAAGCTATACCAAGAACTGAAACTGAAAGACTGAATTGTGAAGCGAAAGAAGCAGGTGCTATCGGGGCTTCTAACTTGGTGGCAAGTCAACGAGATGAAGAAAGGGACAAGGGAAATTTGTCAAAATAGCCACTTGGAGGGGTCAAATTAAAAAATAACCTCCCTTCATTAAATCTTCCTTCCGCCTAGTCAAAGCTACGGTAAAAATTTATTTTTATCGATTATACCCCTGTGGAGAACAGTTTTTTGGTTGTTAGGTTACGTCCAAGTACAGGACTGTGATAGGTCAAATACCAGGACTGTGATAGGTCCAAGCCTAAGACCGTGATAGGTCCAAGGCCAGGACTGTGATAGGTTCAAGTCCAAGACCGTGATAGGTCTAATACCAGGATCGTGATAGGTCCAATACCAGGATCGTGATAGGTTCAATACCAGGACCAGGATCGTGATAAGTCCAATACCAAGATCGTGATAGGTTCAATGCCAGGACCGTGATAGGTCAAAGACTAGGACCGTGTAAGGTCTAAAGCTATGACTGTATAAGGTCTGACACTATTATAGTCTTGGATCTATCACGGTCCTTGCATTGGATCTATCACGATCCCAGTCTTGGACCGTCTTGATATTAGACCTATCACTGTTCTTTGAATATGTAGAAAACGGGGGTATAATCGGCAGAAATAAATTTTTACGGTAGCTTTGACTAAGTTGATGAAAGAATTAGTAAAAGAAGGTTATTTTTTAATTTGACCCCTCTAAGTGACTATTTTGACAAATTTCCCGAGGGACAACCCGGCAGCCGCCAGTCTACTAACTAGTCTTTCTTTATTATTAATATCTTGTTTTGGTTCTTATAATACGAGTCACCATCGACGCTTGATGTTTGTTTTGTCGAGAAAATGCCAAATTACCATGTTGCTTCCGTTAATAAAATACTAATCTTTGACAATAATTAATATTTATAACAAATAAAAATTTCCCACTTTTTTCTTTTTTCTTGTTCTCCACGATACCTACGACTCAAATCATCTACAAACTAAACTGACGGTAAGTTCATCTTCATTAGAATCATTACCGAGATTGAAAAGCTAGTTACAGGTTAAGGTTGCTCAATTTTTTTTTTTTTTTTTAAATCTATTTTCAAAACGCATCTACTGTTAAGCTGCAATTACCCTACTTTCCTAGAAACTTCGTCCTCGTAATTCTATAAATTGATCAATACTTAAACATTTTCTGCTCTATGTCTGTTGTTGCAAATTACCATACGTAACCAAAATGAAAAACATTTTCTTCTCTATGTCTCGTTGTTGCAAATTACCATGCGTAACCAAAATGAAAATGAACACCTTTATTTTCACAACGTGGACTTTAAGGTGGGTTGAGTGAAAGCTCAGGCCATCAACCAGGCTAAACGGAAAATTATTCAAAAACTATGATTATCTCCTTATAACTTTAGAGGTGAGATTGGTATAATGCACTGTTAGGTTCATAATTGTTTTAGATTTATGCTTCTTTTTTCTTGATGGATCATTTATCATTGTGTCACATTTATTTCTATTACTAAAGATTATATTAAATACTTTCTAATAGTACGTAGTAATTCCTGGGTTGAAGAAATAGTCAGACCTTCACAGTTCACAGTGCACATTTGATACTTCTACTACTGCAACAAGGAATTTGCAACTTTTGATGTTTTCTTACCTTCAAATAATTGATGGAAAAAAAAAATGCACGATGAATAAATCAAAGGATCATTTAAAAAATAACAAAATCATAAATTTTTTATCAAATTGTCAAACAAATCAACTTGATAGCTGTTAAGCACTTGTTGAATATCATTGAACAAACATCTTTAACATCTTTGCATTTAAAGAACTGAAAATAAAGTTGAAACTTAAAAATTGAATTTAACTAGACAATAAAAAAAAATGATTTGATAAAAAATCAAAACAAATTAGAATTTTAATACAAAACTCAAAATCAATCCCTTAACTTTAAGTTTTTTTTTTTGTTTTTTTTTATACCAATAATAAATGGGAAGAACTAATACAATAAACAGAACATCTTCTAATTAAACATCAAGTTGTATAAAATAAGTTCAGATACTAAACCTACAATCAACATCTTACGACGACAGACAGATAACAGACAACCCATCATTTTAAAGCTACCAGTCAATGACCTACTTTTACAGGAAATCTAATTACTTCATCAAGATACATGAAGTTCCACCATGTAATTGTACACAGTTTTATTTATATTCATGAGCTGCCTAATGAAACTTCACCAAATTCCTTCCTTGGACATTTTCATAAAATGGGATAGGGTAATATTTGGGAGCTCAGGTGAAACTCTTTTTTTCTTCTTTATCCTTGTCATCCTCGTAGACTCTGCCTCCTTTGACTCTGTAACTGTTACTGACACCAAATTGTAGAACTGTTCAAACCAAAATATGTAATTGTTAGTATATCCCAATCTTCAGTATCAGTAAAGAAAATGTATCAATGAATGCACAAAAATGCCCCAGTTATATTTAATAATGTAGTTTGATACTTTGTCCATCTGAGGCAGGCATGGTCTCAATGAAGTAAATATCAAATCCTTCCTTGAATAAATTATATTTTCATTGTACAAAACACAATTCAGTCTCAAGCTTCATTAATTTCTCCAATTCTAAAAGAAGTAGTTCATATTCAGTATGAAATGAAGCCCCCAATCTGAGATTGTACATATGGGACAGATTACCTCACAGACACCATGCAGCAATAACCTATGAAAAGAATCTTGAACCTTCAGGACAAGAACATCTCCATCTCCACTATCCTTAATGAAGGCCCGTATGCAATCCTGTCATCAGAGAAATTTTCAACTCTTAATAACAACAAAATTTCAATTAACTCCTCTGAATTGGATATTTACGTATGGAACAGAGGTACCAACTTGGTCAATAAATAAAATAAAGAGGAAGGGAACCTCTGTTAAGATTTGACATATGCATCAAAGAAATCATCGATACAGTAGAAAGATAAGACTTCAAATTAGTAATCATTGTTAATTAACATTCCTTCATGAAACCAATTGATTCTCATATCAACTCTTTTGTTGAATAATAAGTATTGGTGCCAATACAATGCTATAATCCCCAGAACATAAACTGGAAACTGAATTAATAATACTAACAGCAAAGCACAAAGACAAAAATATTTATACCTCATAGCTCTCAATAAGCTCTGGAAGAAAGCTACGGCGAAGTGCCTCTCTTGTTCGACAGTCCACTCTATGCCATGCATGCAAGACAGCTAACTTATCAGAATCAACATGACCTTTCCTCTTTATGGGTGATCTCTTTAGGGCATTAATAATATTAGCCTATCACAAAGAAAATGATAATAAATGGAGAATTTTTTCCGCATTACACAAATTAACACCAAAGCATTGTCAAAGCAAGTGCACACATTCAAAAATATCCTTTCTAGTTAAATGTACAGATTTAGAAACATTGGACTAGAGAAGCATAAAGACCTCTTTATCCATGTCTATATTTCTGAATTTGTCCCATTCTCCAGTATGAGTCATACAAAATGGTGATGGTGGCACATCATCACCTGTAAAATGAGCTCAAAATCAGGGTTCAAATGACTGACTTTGGGTGGTAACACCTCAAAGGAGGTGATTGAGAATTCAAACTTGCTAAAACAGAAGGGGTGCCTATGGGGTTCATCACAAAAAGCACAATCAGTGACCGCATTAATAGAGTAATAATAAAATTAGGAAAATGCTACAAAACTCTAGAAACTTGAGTTTATCATACAATATAACATACTAGAAGATAAGAAAGTTATAACTTAGCAGTGAAAACTTTAGGGGAAAATGCATAGAATCACAGATAATAGGTAGTATCTAAATACCTTGCATTCGCATGTCTGCAAATGAAGTTGCACCAATTTATGTTAAAACACCAGGGACAAAATTACATTTGGCTCTGAAACTACTTAGTTGATGCTGTATGCTTGAAAATTTAAATGCTCACCCAGAAGACAACTTTGACTGGGTTATTTATGTACACAATTACACATTTAACAACTCAAAGATAGATCGTTATTGGATGTAAGGTAGCTGTAGATATCAAGGCATATCATTACCCCAAGGCGGTGGGGAAAACAAGCCTCTAATTTCCTCGGCATCTAAGCGAGGAACAAGCTCCATCAGTAAACGATCATTTAACCATCTTCGAGACCGTCGATTGCTAACCTGCTATGAGAAAAAAATTAGCCCCAGAATAGATTAAAACCCCTCAAATTTCTTCAGGAAACTACTGTGACCAACAGTTATCTGTCAATACGTTGATAAAATGATTCATATTTATTCTTTGAAATTCTACCCCATCCTTCACTGTCAAGCCCGTGTTTTGTGAAGTTCAAACAAATCCTTTTCTGCTCATAGGAGAAGCATGTAGGACAATATTTTTCCAATGAAGCCAATTCTTCCACTGGACAAGTGATATTGTGCTTAGTCCAATTATTGTCATGAGAGATTCGGTAGTAACAAAACAACTCCTAGCTTCGCCCATCAATGACTATAAATGGTGTTAAGATGAAGCTAGTAGCAACAAAAGAACTCTTAAGAAACATATTTTTGTTTCTATGCAAGGAACTCCTGCACTACCCATAATATTAAATTACTTGCACCCCACCTTGAACCATTCAATTGAAAGAAATGTATCACCAAAATCGTACCATAAATTCCATATAAACATGAAGCGACAACTAATGCCCTGAATCACTAGTGTGATTCACGCGTTTCAATCTCATCAAAATCAGTTCGCGAGAGGATCCTAATTCGGGGAGCAAACATAAAGCTATATAGTTTGCAAAATCCCATTTATATGCAAGTTCCCACATTCAAACAGGCATCATAAATCCTGAATTGAAGTAAAAGAAATCAGAGCCTTTTGTCACACAGCTGATGCTGGTCAATTTCATTTATCAGTACCGAGATAATTCTCAGAACTAAATAACACTAATCACTACAAGTAAAGTTCTCTTCAAACAAATAAACACACAGAAGGAAAAAGAGAATTACTTTTCCAGTTAAGCTCTCAAGAAATTCAATTTTCTTCTCAATTGACATTCCCCGTGACTTCGTATTCTCTCCTGCCCAAAAGTAATACCCAAAATTAACATTTTTTAGCCCGACTTTAAACTCATACATTTAAAAATAAATAAATAAATAATCCTTGAATATCATCTGGGTACTGATAATTAATACCCAAAAAAAAAAAAAACCTTTCTGAGAATCCAGGAGAGGAGACGAAAGAAAGAGTTCTTGATCTCTCTGCAGAACCTCAGGAGTAGCCATGATTGATTGATTGATCGGTTGATTGATGAACAGATCTGTATTTGGTTATTTGTCTCCGGTTAAGGAGTTTCGATGAACGGAGCAGGAAAGGGAAGCGGGGAAATATGTATAAAAAGCTGAAAGTTTGAAGCGGTGAACCAAACACGGCCTAAGATGAACAAAACACAAACAAAAGCAGGGGAAATTAGAATATGCGAGTTCGTGATGCTCTGCTATTCCCAGGTTACTTGTCTGAATCTGAAACCAAAAACGTGCATCATTGTTGTACCTTTTAGAATTAGCTGCCCTTTGACATCAACCAAAAGACTTAAGTGTCCCAAGGTGCAACTTCTTAAAGCTTAAAACTTTGTAAGTTTTTAAAATTTTGACAAAAAAAATTCAATCCTCATTTGCCAACGCTGATTAATTTCTAGTAACGTGACCCAAACAAGTATCATTTCTTGCAAAAATTGGCAAGTTTCATTTCGTAATGTGTAACAATGAAATAAGAAGTAAAATCTAGTAACAGGAACTTGAATTTGAAGGTATGTTCTCTCTCGGATTCAAGATTTAAATTCTTATAAAATTTATGAGAACAAGAAATACATACTTGAACTATAAAAAAACCTCTGAAGATACGAAATATAAATTTTATAAAATTAATCGAGATATATGTAAACTAATTAAAATATCAATATTTTAAAATATAAAAAACAATTAAATAGGGTTAATAACATTTAACCCTTTGGATTCTTATAAAACGCGACCAATCATTCATGTGGTTTCGAAACTAACATAATAGTCCCTGCCCGAGGCGACTGACGTTAAATATAACTGGTTGAAGGGCAACATCGTAATATAATCTAATTTTTCCGTAATAGTTTTAAATCAATTTTAATTTAAATCAAGTATTTAATAATAAAATAAATTTATCGCCTCCAGAACATCACCCACCACCATCCCAAAACACTCATCATCCGCAGCCCTTTCAGCCACCACCTGCAGCGCCATCGTGCCACCCCACAATTATCCACTGCACCCACCACAATTGCACGCCCACTGCATACATAGCCCTAAAAAATCACCACGCACACCCTAAAACGCTTCCGCGCAATCACTACTGCTGTACTGCATACAAAGCCCCATTGGACCATCACCCAATCACATTCCAAGTAACCCCATCTCTGTATGACATGTTATGAAACATCTTTTGCATTTCTAAGAGATGCCCAGATCTGGAATAAGCAGAGAGAATCGCGTTTCATGAGTAACTATTTGGATCGGACAATTTATCGAACAGCTGGTGTGCATAATTTATGTTGCCTAGTTCGCTATAAGAAGTGATGAGATTGTTTAGGAGAAATCTTTCTAGATTTGTTAAAGTGCCGATTATAAGGCAGGGGAGTTTTTCTAACTCGCATTTGATTTGTAGTTTCGCAACAAAGATTTAGCAAGGATGACGAGTAGGTACGGGTGAAGAGATGGATTTCATGTTTCGATTTTGTTATTGCCGGCTTGGATTATTTTGGTGGTTGTCGAATGTCCAGTAGAAGCTTTGACTCGCGTGTGTGCTCGGTGGTGCGATGGATTCCAAAATCCGATTGCATCAACATCAAGAGAGGTTGGAGAAAGGAAAAAGATAAGAGAGCGGGATAGGTTATAATAAGGGCATTAAAGTCATTTTGCGATTTTAGTGATTATTAATTGCTGTTATTGAAGCCCCACCTTTTAGTTGAGTGAACTCCAACTTAAAATTTAGAAAGGATAAAATTGTAATAAATAAATAAATAATCAATGCATCAAAACTGATGTTTTTGAAAGATTTCCAGCGAAGCAATTCAGATTTTTACCCTAGTTCATTTGAAAAATTTAGGACTCTTTCCTTCTTTGACTCTGGCTAAATGCAATCTCCTCTTCGAGCTCGTTCCCAAAGTCCAACATAAAACAAGATCGGATTATGAGTATTTATTTATTTATTAAAATAAGAATGGATTATTGAAAAAATATTAAAAAAATCGATTAGTAATTTTGAATTTTAATAAAATCCTAATATTTTTTTTTAATAATCTAATCAAAAGTCAAGTTGTCGATTAAGCCAACTTAATACACCTTATCCAGAATCGTTAGATATCACTAATAAGTTGTCAATATATCAAACAATGTTAGATGTTTATAAAATAATATTTAATTTATCAAGTTATGTTTTATACTTAGAAAACTAAATGTATATTTGATATTTTAGTATTCAATTAAAGATAAATTGAGATATAATTTGGCAATAAAAAATTAAGATTTTTCAAAAATTCTATAATTTCTTCCTCCCTAAAAAGAATTTTATTTTTTCTCACGGAGTATGAAGAGTGTTATTGGTAACAACCTTGGGGTAAAGTGGGCATTTGCAGGCTGATCAGGAGCGGTACGACTGCACGAGCACTGACATCCATATTGATATTACAGCTATGCACTATACTGCAACAACGTACGTAGCAACCAATCCTAGAAGCAAAGGTGGCAACGCCTATCACTTCCGCATTCCATCCCTAAACCCTCAAATTCAATCCCCAAACTTTCCTTCTTCGTTAGCCTTAGCAAGCAGTAAGTCTCTCTGTTCTCGCTTTCTATTTGATTATCATACGTGTTCTTGTTTTAGTACCTACTAGCTATTACTGGTTTTGGCATTTTGCTAGCCTACTTCTTCCTAAACATTTCAACACTCAAATCTGAATCTGCCTTTCTCTGTTTTGTTTTCTTGTTGTTGAAGAAACAGATTATTGGTCTTTTCACTTTTGGTAAACACACACACACACATATAAGCTGTTTTTGGTTAGTATTAGGGTTTCCTTGCTTGCCTTGTCAAGTTTTCAAACATAAATGAACAGGGTTGTGTCAGATTTTGGATCAATTTAATCCCTAAGTAGATTGGAACAGCTGCATTTCTGGACCTTTCTCTGTTTTTGGCGGCTGTTTTAATAATATTCTTCAGATCCACACTCGCATGATAATTAATGGATTTTAAGATTTGGTGAGCATGTCATTTCTAGCTGCATTTCTCTTTTTTATATCCTGAGGGTTATTATTATTATTATTTTATTTATTAGCAATTCAACTCTTGATGGGTACTAGAAGTTCAGCTGCTACCAATTGCATTAACTGATTAACAGAGTTCAACATCTCTCTATGCAGATTAAAGCATCCCTCCTGTAATATTAAACATGCAATGCGTTTTTTATTATATTCTGTGACATAACTGAAACTGAGAACATATCATTTCTTGTAGTTAGTGCTTCTTAGTTGTTGTTTCGGATGTCCATAGTAGCTCAAGTTGTTTTACTGCTTTCTGACTATTTAAGGATTTAAAGTTTTTGCTTGGGTTAGTATGGATGGACAAAGTGACCAGGACAACCTTCTCAAGTGGATGTTGAAATTTGGTGGGAATTCCAGTGATGTATCTTGTGCACCTGAAGACAATCCAAACCAACAATATCTTATGGCTGCTGGAACTACTGGGAACCACCCTAATGCTCTGCCTTTACATCAATGGACCCAGTGCCAGAAAGCACCTTGCAGTTATCTTGAATTTCTTGCAGAAAACTCCACATTTCTTGAAAGTGCTTCTGGTGCAGATATGTTGGAAACCCTTACTTCACCTGTTAGTGGCATACAGTCTGTTTATGGAGTCTCCGAAATCCAAAGAGAACTTTTGTTCAGCAATCTGGGAAAGGCTTGTGGTTATGCACCTGCTGATCCTTCCTTTGACATGGATGCTTTCAAGGTAAAGCCATCTGGCTCTATGATTACCAGCATGAGAATTTTGAATTTCTGTTAATACTTAAATGTTTTGTACTTTGATCTGAATGTAATAATGATTGCATACTATGAAATACTCCCCTAGTATACGATTTCTGTATCCAGAACTGAGTCATTGTGAGATGGTTTTCTTAAAAGTGAATACCATAGAATTTCTTATTAGGATTAGGAATTTCACTAATCAGACAAGGGTTGGAAGTTCTAACTGAATGTGCCTGCAGACAAGATTTCCGAACCCACATAATGGAGTGGAATCAGCGAACAGAGTTACAAGCTTTCAGCAGCAGATCCTTTCCCAGGTCGGTTATTCCCCTCATTAGTGTCTATCTTGAAGCCGAGCTGAGAATATTGCCTAAAGCAATCATTAAAGTTTGAACATTTCGCTGAGAATTTTCTTATTGATGATCTGATGATAAATTCTTGCAATAGAATTGTACTACAAGTACACAAGACAACTGCAACATGTCTCAACCTCATCGCAGAGTGAAAGTTGCTCCATCTTTTCTCCTGTCCAAAAAACGCTCGAGTGTGCCCAAACAAAGAGCTGCTGCAACTGATCGTGTAAGTGGAACACCTTTCTCCACAACTTGAAAAATAAATGGTTATATACCGTCTTTTTCTGAAATTAATACTATTAATTATCTGAATTAACGGTCCTTATGATTAGTTCAGGATCGCAGGATAAGAATATCTGAAAGACTTCGAGCAGTGCAAGAATTGCTTCCACATTCTGTAGAGGTAATATGTTTGTGCTTTCACAAGGATCAAGTCAAATATGCATCTAACCCTGACATTTAAGAAAGCTGTTTAAGATTACTATTCTCACATGTAAATATTTTTATATTTGCTCTTCTCTAGTAAAATATGTATCTTTTCTTTCAAAAAAAGGAGGAGAAGAAAGCATGTACCTTCAGGATGTCCGAGTGGCTTTTGCATTATTATCTTCTTCTTCATTTTTTTGTTTTTTGTTTTTTGTTTTAACGCATAATAATTTGTGTCATCATAATTGGAAAACAATGTAGAGGAAATAAACAACATTGAAAGCAAACTAGCATCATTGCTTTGTGTATGCTTCGGAATCCGACAATTCTGAGATTCAGTCGAAATTTGGGAAGTGTCAAAAACTTACCTGTTTGGCTTAGTTTTTTGTTTTATAGGGTAGTCAAGCGGCTGTAATGGATGACATTATTGAGCATATTAAGTTTCTGCAGTTACAATTAAAGGTATGTATACCCAGCGATGTCTTAATTACCACACATGCACCCACATCTGTACATGTGCATGTGTATCTCTTTGTATGCTTGAATTGTTACTTTACAATCATAAATTTGATATGACAATGCTCAGTCATCATTTTGGTTACTTTTGCTTTATTGATACTTTTCATTGTTGATAAAGAAATTTTTTTGATGCACCTGCTAATTTCTTGTATGTAGAATCATTCTTTACAAAATATTTAGGCATTGGGCTCTCAAAACTTTTAGAGCTAGAATCTAAAATGAAAATGCGACAAGTCTAACTGGCGATGCATTTTCGTCATCATATCCATAGACTTCTATTCATAATTGTTTAATAAGTAGCAATAAGATGAGACACTTGATACCGACAAATTAAGGCAGTACTAAATTCGAAGGGTAATCAATCATGCAGGAATTAAGTCGAAGCAGACTGGGAGGTGAATCAGCTTCAGTTCCTTTCATTTTTCTCGAGGTAATCATTATCTATGTCTAATTTGAGAATATGCAGCTCATCATGCAGCAGATAAACCAAACCCCCATGCTGATGATTTGCAGGGATATGGTCACTATATTCTCAATGAACAGATGACAAGCGAATCTCTTGAAGAGATGATGGGAAAGTTGTTAGAGATGAACCCCTCAGCAGCAAGCCAGTTTTTGGAGAGTAGGGGCTTGTACATGATGCCCGTGTCTTTGGCTGAAGAGTCACACCAAGCCTCATAGGTCCTTGGCCTCCCTATCTCTTGGTTTTTCTTTCAGTTATCTATCTTCTTTACAGCCCCTCTCTCACTACCATGGGGGAAAAACAAAATTTCTCTTTGTGTTCTAGTTTGTTTTACCCTTCTTGTGTAGAGAATTACATGTTAAAGCATATTCAAAGTGTGGTGAGACATGATTCTCTTTGTTTTCACTTAAATGTTTTGACTTTAGAGGAATGAAGGAGAAGAAGAGATGAAGACTTCATTGTTTCCTACTCAAATGACTTAGGGGAGAGTAACTCTAAACCAGCAGCTAGCTATCTGTCCACAGTAAAAGGAAACACCATGAAGGTGATTAAATAGTTTTTCAGCATCAAGCGAAGGTATTAGTTTTCTGAATGTACTTGGATTTGCTTTTACACTGTAAGCAAAAACGTAAAAAATTATGTCATCTGTTTTTGGAAAGCAGAGGCATTTCTACTAGCAGGGAATCTTAAACGAAATCTTTGCAATCAAGAGCCTTCATTGATTAAAGAGGCCTCCTTGAATCTTTGGCAATTTTTTATGAAGATTAATTTTAATATTTTCGATATATCAATAGTTTTTTTTTTGCAAAGCACATAGATTAGATTTTGTGCGCATAATAATAATTAAAAAAAAGGGTGAAATCAACAAGTTGAGAAAAAGAAGGTTTCTCACTCCTGAATTTCATGATGCTTGAAGTTTTCATTCCTAAAAACTCACATCTAAACAGCCAATTAAGCGTGGTGGGGGGTTGAAAAGGAGAGAAAACAAATTAAACAAGCATTTGTTTCTCATCATCTTCCCTCTTTAGGAGGCTTCTGAATCTCCGAGGGAGATTCTGCCACAGTGGGTGGCATTGATGTAACTGCAATACGCTTTTCTGCATCCTCAGCCAGAGCTTTGTCTAGAAGCCTTTGCAACTTTAGTTATACAGACAATCAGAATCGCTTTGTTCAACCCGAAATAAACAGAAAAATGTCAGTATGTTTACAATAACTAACAACAGAAATTTTATAATTTTTATTTTTCTATTCTATGACCTAATTAACTTTATATTAATTAACCACCAAGGCTGTCAGATGGTTATACACTATCACAAATATTGCATTCTTTAAATGTCTTCCCGACAATCAAGTCTGCAAAGTACCATAAAACTAAAATATTTTCACTGTTTGTTTAAAATCATATTTGAACCCATGTTTTTCAAAACTGGATATGATCCAAGTCACAATTTATTGTCTTAAGCTGGACAGACCCTGTTTTGCTTTCAAAATGTTTCCAAATAACAAATAGCAAGAAAACTGACAAATGGAGAATTGGTGAGGACTCGCCAGATGCCACAAAGTCCAGTGCCATATATACCGATCGATATCCACAAAGCAAATGCAGCACATAAAACAAACATGCTGGTAGTCCTGGACAATCAGAAGCTGAAGGGCAGCAGCCTGAGAAATTTCCACTCTAAAACTGATACATCGGTAGGTTCCTTTGAAATATAGTTTAAATTATGTCTCTTTAAACTAGAACTTAACCCGTTGTACGTAGAAAGCATTAGTAAAATTGGGCATAGTAGGTGAAAAGGCCCCATGAACTCCTGGATGTCCCATTGTGGGTGGGGGGTGGGGAAAGGAGCCAACAGAATCTTGCAGGCTCATCTGGGGCATGAATAAGAGTGCTTGGAATAAAACAACCATCACTGTCAAAGAAAGCCTCACGACCCCACCATTGGCTAATCAAGTAATCCATGAGAATGCAGCAAACTATATATATTCTATCAAAAAAAGATATATTAAGAGAAAAAGAAACGGTTATTAGCTGAGAAAAATAAAAGAGAGCCTATCCAACAAAGACAGAAATAGGAAGAGAGTTTAGTTTTGCAAGTTATCTGAGGAAAACAAAAGAGCCTTCATGAAAGCATATTAGGAAGTAGCAAATTCAAAATAAGGTAAGTATGCTAACCCAACTAGTTGTTGAAATCTTGTTCCATCCACGTGTCACATCAGAAAGATCCTTTAAAGTTGTCCCAACATACACCAGCACTATTTTACTGGGCTGGTACAAAAACCAAATCATGACATCAGTATTCAATAATCAAATATTACAGATCACTTAGCAACCTACTAAGTACACCAACAATGTGAAGAGTCACTGTTGAGTAACCACTTATTCACTGAGCAAACAAGAAGAGAATTTTGTCAAGGAAAAGTGGAATTATCTAAATACAAAACTTTAAATAAATACACAAAGCATGGAGCAGTGCAGATTGAACTCCACACCACAGTGCCACAACAGATTTCTCTAGAAATAACTTACTTATTGAAGGCAAAAACTACTGACTTCTACTTTCAGAATTAAACATTAAAAAAAATGTGGGAACTGACATAAAATTTAGAGCTTGTCGATATCCACCAACTTAATGAATGATTAAATAAAGGAATCTCAAAGGGTATAACTGTATGATTATTGGAAAAAACCTCCTCATTTCAGCTGACCAGAAAAGAAAATATGACTTTTAGATATGGTGAAACTGAATGAAGCACTTGCATCAAAATCAGCAGTATAGTTAATATAGTACACTACATCTACAGTTAATAAACTGTTCCTTCATGGTCAGAAAGATGGATTGTACATTACCATCATTTCCAACCAAGACGCAAGCATGTATTTGTCAATGTGAATCGGACTCACAGACAGGAGGTAGTTCAATACGTTAGAAGGAAGTAGAGGACAAGTCGTGGCAGAAATACTATCTGTTGGATCAATCAAAAGAAAAAGAACCATGAATTATGAATCATATCAAATTAAGTTGCATATCTGGTGTATAAAGAATATGATTAAACAGTTGAACTCAAAAAAGAATCAACATAGTTTTTTGGATAGCAGACTATATAATGAAAAGTGTTATTCCAAAAGTATGATCTCAAGTTCATAATTTATTGCTTATAAGTATCGGAAGATAACCTTTGTTACAGAAATCAATTGTATGATCAGGTTACATGCAGTTTCTACTTGAAAAATTATAAGTGCACTCGACTCTAATTTCTTATTAAAATCTCTTTTTAGATCTCCCTTTGAGTTTAATCACAAAAAATTTGAGCTTAAATATTTAATTTATGCCCATGAATGAACCGAGAATGAACCGATTCTCTAGTTTCATTTCAATCACATAATCCAATGAGTTGGGCTCCAACCACTTCTAATTGCATCAGTAAAAGTCTTTTACATTTCTATGTAGACAATAATTTAAACACTTCCTAACACTATTATCAATATTTACCATCCTAATTTTAATAAGTTTAAGTAAGACCATTAGTTGTTGCAAATTCTCAGTAATTCGTACATTTTCATTAGTTAATGTAGGAATTTTGATCAATTGGAACGCAAATAAAACAAAAAAGTTAAAAATTTTGGACAATTGCCCATCAGTTTTGAAAGAATTCTTGCCTTAAAGCCAGATCTCTGGATTTCAATAGCAACAGCCTGAAACTTTGGAAAATTCTTTAGCTTGGAGATGACATATGATCTTCCGATCTGCACTTCATTACAAATTTGTATATAAATAGCAATTAAAAACACACAGAAAACGACATATATTACCAGAAGAAAAAAATGAATCCAAAAAAAAAAAATGTCACAACACTGCACTAATGCAAGTTACTTCAACACACAGACTGACACTCTCTGCTCAGCCACATTCGTTAATATTCGATAGAAAATGGTGATAAAAACGGCTACAGATGTAAAATAAAACCACATAGTCTCTTCGTAATATCTCTAGTTAAGGTTAAAAGGAGCAGATATAGACTCACTGTTCTGCCAATAAGGAATGCAGCTGTTGCNGTTGCACCCATTGTTGCACCTACAGAATCAATAAGAAGCCCCACATGCAGTCCGTAAAGATAACCACCTCCAAGCTGAGAAAATGATACTAAAAAAAAAAAAAAAAAGGTACCACGTGATCAGTTTGCACTCACTCTCCAATGAATGAGAACCCATAAGAAAAGAAGTGCATTAAATAAAGTAATGAATAAGATCAGTTCCAAAAGCATCAAAGACACAAAGCAGAGCCTACTGTAAGTACTGAAGCAGGAATGGCCAGGATTGCGAGAGGAATGTATGCAGTGGTCCTGAGAAGTTCCAAGAAGAGTGGTTAACTAGGTGTATAGAATGCATGAGAAACTGAGTGTAATCTTATATTTATAAATAACACAAAGTGAAGCCTTTCAACATCTTAGAAGAAATCCTTACATTCAGACTCAAAATATACATAACTATTGTCTATTGGGGTTAATATCAGAAACAAGTTAGTAAGCACAGTTCATTAACATTTTATGATTTTCTTAATTAACTTCTCGCACGTAAGTTGTTTTTGCTACATCCTTCTATCACTGTCAGCACTAATAGCAAAACATGTGATGAATGTCATCAAACCCCCACGAGAAAATTACATTACAACCGGACCAAACCCTGGGCCCAAGATCCTGCCTAAACCATAACAAAAAATCCTTCAAAATTTAAAAAAAAAAATCAATAATTCATCACAGTCTGAATAGATTCTTAAGGCCTAGATAACAAGAATAATAGAATTTTACATAGACTCGTCAATTCCATAATGGTAATTAACCATTTTCTTAATACAACAGTGCTGCCACTTTTAAAAGCTTGCCTCCATTTCATTCCATCTTCATTAATCATTAAACATGTTTTATTGTTACTATGGACAGACAGTGAATCCATGGGGTCTTCACATATCATCAATAAGATGATTACTTATTATAATGTTAGCACAAATGATTTATTATTAAAAAAATGTATTAAATATATATATATGGAGAAGATAGATATAAAGGGATATGTAGGAAGTGTAGGGTGCCTTGTCAATGGGAAGGTAAATGCATGCAATGGAAATGGCAGCGACGAGGAGGAGCAAGAATCCGATCCTGAAGGCGGAGCGCCACGTAAGTACTGAGACGACAGCCATGTAAGACTACTGTTGCCTTGCTCCAAGCCTCCAGTGAGCTGGTTGTTCCCCTCTCGCGCCGCCACCACGATGATCACTCCACCTTTAACGCAGTTACGCTCCACGTTTCGTCACTTTTTTGGTTATAGCAAGAACAACAAAGCGAAGCGGAACTAAAACAACTATATCCATGTTTAGACGCTCCTTCCTTCGCCTATCATTGCGTTAGGTTGAATTGGGCCCCAAAAATTCAACCTCTTTTTTTCTTTCTTTCTTTCTTTTTTCTTTCTATAAGGTCCCACACAAATTTCTTTTCAGAGTCGCCACTGATAAGTCGCTTAGATGGACCCAACAAGTAAGTATTAACTAACCCAACATGACGGATGAGGCTGACCCAACAACTAATGGTGGCCCTGCCAAGGCCCATCATCATGTATGTCGGCAGAGCACCATCCTAATCATGCACAGTACTTTGTAACCTTATCATTAGAAATCATTAACTTTTTTAGTGGAAACTTTAAAATGATCCAAATCAGGAAAGTTGATTAAAATTTGACCATCTTTTTTTAAATTCAGATATTATAATACTTTTTTGGTATATCGATAATTGATAATTATCTCATTTTTTTTAATATTTCATCGAATTGAGGTTTAGAAGTTGATAATAAAAATAAATTTTATATCAGTTATTGACTTTTGAACGTCAATAAATTTATGATAATTAAATTTATAATTTTTAAATGTTTAAATTTTTTAATGCGTAAATTAGTATTCAATTTTTAGAATGGGTTAATATTTTCAATTTGTTCAATTTTTTCAAATTTAAGCTACATTAAAAAAAAGAAAGAAATAAACAGACTGGTTTGTAGTTCCTCCCAACAGAAACAAATTCAAGTTTTGGTTCAATTTGTTGGAATTCTAAGATGCATGGCTTTGCGTTTGAGAAATGAGATCTAAGTTTTTTTTTTTTTTTCTTTTTCTTTGATTAAAAGATCAAACAATGCATGGCTGCAAATCATTGGTAACCAGAAAGCATACTGAAGAAAAGTAAACAGCGTTCCTTGTGTGGTGATGGTTGGAGACTTGGAGCTGGACCAGCTAGGCTTAGTGGACACCTAAGCATCACTAGTGGTCAAAATTTAAGCATTCTCTAGTCAATCATCGCAAGTCCTCTGAAAAAAGCCAATCATGATGGCAAGTTTATGCATCAAGTATCTAATTCTGGAGCATCACAACAGCACAGCTCAAGACTGAAGTCTGAAGGCCAAGCAAAGAACAATTTCTACCTCTAAATGCTTCAAAGGGTCAATTCACACTACCCGTGTGGTCCTAATCACCATCACATATCCTGTCAATCTCAATCTCACTTCTTTCATCAATTCAATCCTCTTGATGAGTGATCTGAATCAGTGAAATCTTGATATCAATCTTTTTGGGTAGAAGGCGGATATGGAGCCACGCACGCCATCGACAACAGGGCCGTTTTCGCTGCACCTTCTGTTGACTCTTGAAAGCAATAATTGGTATGCAACCAAGAGCACCATCACGTTGACGCACAGATCAATTATACTCGCGTGCTCTATCCACAATACATAACAAATGATTGTTACAGTTGGAGTTGATTGACATAATTCGAATTAATTATTGATTTGACGCCAATGTCGATCATTTCCTTTCTGACAGATTTTAACTGATAAGCGCTACCTAAGAAGTCTAAAACTGCTAGCAATTGACGTTGGAGTCTTATTTAAAACGAGAGTTGCCTCGGATAAGACGCTGAAGAAAGTGAGTTCTGGTATCTAGATGATTGCCAAAGCCCAAGACTTTCAGGTTTAAATGGATCAACACAATTTAGTCATTTTGCGACTAAAAGAAATCAGGGCCTACTGGAGCTTAGAGTTATAGCCTTTGTCAAAAACAAACAAATACTTGTCAGAATCGAATTGATACCGAGCTAGATTGAAGCTGATCACAAAATTACAAATGGAAGTCGGCAGATTTTCTTTTCTTGATTATGAAGTTTACGATTGATAAACATTACACACGAATGAATTAGTGATAATTACGATATATTAATGTTTTGGTCTTTTCCAGGATATTGCAGGGGACCATAATAGAATGGCAAGAAGAAAGTTGGAGAGGGAAACAGATGTTTGCTAAAAGGAGCTCCATTTACAGTTGAGTCCAGCCAGTCTGTAGCACTCGGATGTCCCAGAAATATCACTAAAAAAATACAATCCCGTTTCTGCCCACTGCTGCCCCAGAAACAGCAATGCCTTTCCATGTTGTGGGATGGTCAAAGCATTATTTAGGAATAATAACATCGTTAATCGCAAACCTCTTATAATTGTAATACCAGACTAAGCAGAGTAATCAACCTCTCCANNNNAACAATTTTTTCTTCTACACTTGACTTGAAAAGACAGTTGGAGAGTCACTTTAAAGGGCAAGTGGCCATTCATGGTCTTGCCTGCCTATAAATATCTCAGGAGCCCCGGTTGGCATG
>JANLJB010004105.1:7281-30529 GCA_026212285.1 Bursera cuneata
TTTTTTTTTTTTTTTTTGGGGTGTCCCAACATAATATCTCGAGTCGTTTCGTTTCTCTCATCAATGCTAGTATCTTCACTTTGTAACAAAGCTAAAGTCTCTGATTCTATGCTTTTATAATATACTACTATATGTTTGAAAGCAATACATTGTAAGCTTTGTTGATTATGGGCTCATTATGGATGAGAGAAAAACTTATGTAGGACAACTTACACCATACCATTTTATTGAATTAAATGATAATAAGTTATGATGACAAATCCTTTTTATCCTTAAATCATATTAAGATTTAGTATCAATAGTAACCTCATGTCACTAATCTATAACTCCAATTCTCATCCTAAAGCCATTCTTTGAATCAGCTCCACTTTGAAGAGCAACTTTCTGCAGTCGACTCAGTAGAATGTAAAGTCTTTAAGTTACCTAATTATATTCACCGAGCCGATTACAAACCATCTGAACACAAACCCAAACAAACAAACATAGCCTCCCCGTCGTGGGCCGGCCCAACGTAAGGGCTATTTTCATATGAGTGAAGTAATGAGGAGACCTATACCTGTAGGAGAAATTTACATCTTAATAATATTTATTTAATTAAATAGTAATAAATATAACTGTCATGAATAAACCTTAAAATAGAAAAATAAGAGAATAATTCAATATAAGAATTTTTAAAATAAATTGTAGTTTTATTACATTTAATACTGAATAGAAATATAGTATCTGAATCTAGTGAATGGAAACTCTTAAAAGTAATATAAGAATCGTTAACTCTAAATCTCACTCCATTGATAATACTACAAAAAAGTCTCCATCGTGTGCGTGCGGGGGGAGAAAAAACTTATGAAAGCAGGCTTATCATTTTCAATCCCTTGTTTCTTATATTATATTGACAAAGTAATGTTATACTATAAATTCTATGTATAATTTTTATATTTTATAAATTGATGTATTAATTGAATAGAAATAAAATAAAAAATTTAATTCAGTAAAACTTACTAATTGATAATGTAGTAATAAAAGAGTAATATATTAAATACAAGGTATCTAAAAATAATATTTCAAATATGTTAAGATATTTTTGTTTGAAACGTGGGTTTTCGGGTCAGTTCTTTGTCCCGACCTTAGACCTAGGAGAGAGCACACCTCAAAGTTTAAGATCTCCACCGCTAGGTTTTACCATTAGGGTCAAATATATAAAGATTGTATATAATTTATAGGTTTATTTTATTTCTATTGGGAGGTATTGCATATTGTGCATAACTTAAGGGCTGCCGGCAATAATATTGCACAACAACAACAAAAATTTATATATCCAATTAATATTTGAAGTGATCGGATTTTTTTTTTTTTTTTAATGTGTTTGTCTTTGGGTGTAAAGAATAGAGCATCTTAATTGGGTATCTTCGTTAACTGTTCTGCATTTTGTTTTCTTGTGACAATCTCTAATTTCTCTATACCATTTCTTTACAACATTTTACATGTGATTAACTACACATCTACTCAAAAATATTATAGCTAATTAAAAAATTGAAAATTAAAATTTTTCGAAATAAGCTATTGACTTCATGAGGGCGTTTGTTATCGGAAAGATCATTGTGTTTGGAGTGACATAAAAATCAAAATGGGTATACTAGCAGTAGAGAACATCCATGTTGTTGGATATATGAGAGTGCAAATAATAGTGACAATGATACTGATACTCATGGAATAGTTTACGTTTGTATAGTCAATAATGTTGCGCACAGCTTGATTGGCTGTATGATAGGGATAGGAGGAGGTGAGAAATTTCACTGACATGCAAGATTTGGCTGGCTTATGGGCAGAGTCACCGGCAAAGACAGTTGGTACAGCTCATCTGTAAGATCTGATGTGCTGAAGATACTCTGAATTGGGAGTGTGCCAATACAATCTCCTTGTGCTTCCTCCTCTGTTCCTAACACATGAGAAGTGTGGGGAACTAGTAATTGTTTTTTTGTATTTTTAATGTCTTTAGAAGTTTAGAAATCTCTACCATGCACTCAGCTGCAAGGCCTCGGCCCGTGAACAACGTGCCATACATGTTGACCAAACAACTAGTACGGTACTAGACCTATGCAGCGACTAGTGTTCAACTCTGGTGTCTATGTGATCACATCATTCACGTTTGCTTCTGAATGTGTTCATTATGATGAAGAGCCGTGGAGCACTGTACCGGCCAAGAAAACCGCCAATTGGCATCGCTAATTTGCTATATTATAGCACTCGTGATATAACCATCAACTACTGTGTTTCAAGTCTCAACTGCAAAACACTAAATTAATTTGGTCGAAATTTGATTTCTATGTTGGCATGGGCTTCATGCAGTCGCGTGAACTTAATTTGTTCCACACCCTCTCAAATTGGTTTTCTTTTCTGCTGTATCCTTTGGTATATATTGTTTTGTTTTATTCATTGTCGTCCCGCTCTTCACAACTGAAAAACTGTCCACAATTTCCTGTTTCACTCAATAATGGGATGATCGCATGTCATATGAAATTTTTATTAGGGTGTCAGCCTTGTGCCAACTTTCATCTGTATCAAACGTCTATTTTAGAACAGCTAACTGCATCTCTCGTTGTTTTCATCAACAATCAAGACAAAATATAGCTACTTTTGAAAATTTGTTTTTGTTCAGTAGAAGGTGCGAACGCCAAACTAGGACTGGCTGGAATCAATTTCTGAATCGGAGAGTAGAAGGGATAAGTTTTAACATTTTTACTAGCATACATATATGCCGTTTTTACTGAATGCAATAATGTAAAAAACTTTACTCAAGTTTTCATTTTGCCCGTAGCATCAAAAGTATAATATAGAAAAATAAAAAATATGAGCTCCCTCGTAATTTAGTCATGGGTTTTGAAGAACTTAATTAAAACTAAAACCTCTAACCAATTCATCAATTTAATTTATTTATTGGGCGGGTTATCACCAATAGGAATGTCCTCAAATATACAACAAGATCAAAATTAACCCAAATGGTTACAGAGCAGAACCATAGAACAATGATTATGTATAGTCACGAAGCCAGGTCGAGGAAAGTGTAAAAACAATCAATTATTTAGTTTAATACCTTAGATCTAGCCATTGTACAGTGTGTGCATATATATATGAAAATGGTAAGTGGCTACATTTAATATGAAAATTAATAGATAAGCATATATAAAATGATGGAAAATAGAAAACCAAGATTGTTGAAGATGATAGCGTGAAAATGATAGAGGAAAGTGCCCCATCTTATTGGCAAAGTTGTGAAAGCGATATATCAGTAGTAGCAAACGTACAACATAAATCTCGGCTTAAAAACTGTAAAGATAATCTTAGTAGTGACAAGGACGAACCCAGAAGGACGAGTGTAGCTTTTTCTATTAATAATAATGTGATTTAAGAAATCTCTTTAATTAATTATGGGCTATGGCCTCTGATCCTATCTCGGTAATCGGGTATTTCTATGTTAAGAGGAAAGCATGGCAATTTTTTGAAGGAAAATCACGTTGAAATCTCATGTAGGTGATGTTGATATCTCAGACCTATGTTTTGTTTTCTGGCAGTGGTCAAGCAGTGCAGCGTCCTTCTCCACAAGATAAATTAAAGCACTCTGCATCAGCCTTCTTGCATGAAAAAACTCCAAATCCTATACGAATTTTACTATTCACCTTGGCCCAAAAACGGCATGAAATCAGTGAAACTTTACAGAGATACATTATAAATATCTTCAGGTTGCCTGTGGCTGTGGTTCATCAGCAAATATAGGCTAGCTCTATTTGGCATATTGGATGGTAAATCATTTAAACTGAGTGGTTACAGAAGTTGATCTGAGTACTGATTATCTTCAAGAAGTTGCCAGAAATGCTGGTTAGGCATTTGGAGGTAACCAGAAGCAAAATATTAGTTGGATGGGTCGAGTAGGTGAACCCCACCATGTGCATTCTGTGGCCGTTTCAACGTTGGTTGGTCCATCCTTGTAGCCACCTGACCATCGTCCTTCAAATCGTAACGTAGTCCAAAAGCTTTTCCCTAAACCGAATGAAGTACCATAAGCAAAATTTTTACTTGTACAATGTTGATTCCGAAAATATATAGAGGAAAATGAAGCAGCAGAGAGACACGATAGATGGATTTGGGATGAGAAAAAAGGAGTGGTTAAAAATGAGGACAAATGTCCCAACTATACGTATGTTTTTGGATAAAGAGTTGGACAGACAGATAGTAATTATAAATAAAATGCGACCGTGCATACCGCATATGAATTTCTCGAATTTATTGAACATTCCTACCCCCATTTCCAACTTGATAAATCAATCTGTAATTCAATACTAGTATCATCGATGGATCGTTTTCTTTTTCATATACAACACAGTACTGTAGTCATTTTCTCTAGTATAAACCCGAGGTACGATTTTTTTTTTAAATTGTATATAATTCTCGATATATTTTCTTTACCAGTGACTCAATGTTTGCTAACGTAATTATTTCATCAATATTGAACAACTCGCACATCGAGCCTAATATATAATTGCAAGGAGAAGGAGCCCACAGCCACAAAGCAACAAGTGTTCCTAAACTCGGCAACTTTCAGCTACCCTACTATACCTCCTTCGCCGCATCTCGTTCCTCGATTGAATAATAATTTCTACTTTGCGCCTTACGGTAGTAAAGTAAATTGCTAGTTGTGAGAGCCAAAAAAAAGTCACAAGATATATAGATCGTGTGTAAGACCAAAAGATCATATTCAATAACCGTCTGGTCTATCACTTTCCCATACATGATCAAATGACCTATGGGTGGATGGACAACGACCACTCCAGTTACGAAGAGAAGAAAAGAGCAATATGATCAAGTTTTTTTGAAAAAAAAAAAAAAAAAAAAAAATTATTAATTATAATNACAACGACCACTCCAGTTACGAAGAGAAGAAAAGAGCAATATGATCAAGTTTTTTTGAAAAAAAAAAAAAAAAAAAAAATTATTAATTATAATGCACACAACCACAAAAATGCCTTCGTGGATGCTCCCAGCACTTTGCATGTGCAGCTTACTTAGAACCTAAACAGAGCTCGCGACTTCGTATCCCTAAAACCCATCCTTCTCTCACGCGATTATTCCTGCGTGCGAATCTCATCAAATATTCATCTTCTAATTTAAGAGTGATTTCATTTTAATTCAGATTTTAGAACGTGCCAAGTTCATAATTTTGTTGAAGCTGGTTAAATAATTTAATTTAATGAACATGATGTGTGCTTTTACGTGGAATCTTGGAGAGTGGAACTGATTTGACACTATATTAAAATGGTCCAGTTTACGGAGTTTTTTACGGCTGTGTAGTCACCATAGGACCCCTAGCAGTACAAAGCAGTCACTACACTATCAACCACCATCACCACTGGCCCTTCTCTCTTCTCTCTTTTTCTCTCTTTTCTCCACCAGCACAACACACACATAAATAGACATTGATCACCTTCAAGTTTCTTCAACAAAAGAAAAATGCCGACCACACTTGGAAGAAACCTTCATTCGTGCTTCACTAAGATCAAAAGCCCACTAAGCCCCCAATCTTCTCCTACCCCACTTGACTCGGATTATCATAGCCATCCATTTCCTTCCTCCTCATCAACCTTCATCAAAAACTTCAACTCTCTATATGATTACAGCGCCTTTGCTTCCACCTCCAAATCCCTCACCCGCACTCACTCCTCCGCCTCCAATTTCTCCTCTGAACCCGAATCCGACTCCCAACCCGACTTCGCCACCGTCATTGCTTCCCAACGCTTCTTCTTCTCCTCTCCAGGTCGCTCCAACTCCATCGTTGAATCAACACCGTCCGTTGCCACCCCGGAATCCTCTGACACACCAGTTAGTATCAGTCCTATCAACTCCAACCAATCCACAAACAACTTCTCGCTTCATCAATCATGGAATTCTCCCAGCGTTAAAGATAGTGTAGCGGTCTCCACCGACTCGCCAGACCCTTACACGGACTTCAGGCGATCAATGCAGGAGATGGTGGAGGCACGTCACTTGGTTGACGTGAAAGCAAACTGGGACTACTTGCATGAGCTTCTTCTGTGCTATCTAGGGTTAAATCCTAAGAGCACACACAAGTTCATCATAGGTGCTTTCGTAGATCTTCTCGTTAATCTGATGTCGTCAGGGGATAAGGAAGGTGGGAGCCGGGAAGCAGAGCTTGGCCCCGGCGGTGGTTGTAGGAATCGAAGGTAGTGTAGTGCATGTAATATGTAATATTTGGTTGTCGGTTTGACAGATAATGATTGTCTAATCTTCGTTACAATTAATTTGGCAATACATTATATATGTGGGGAACCAAAAGTTGGTCCCCCTTTTTTTGTCTTCTATAATATCACCTTATCCTAAACACTTACTTTTTTTGGCCCTTGTTTCAGTGCCATCGCCAAAATGATTTTTCTTTCTTTCTTTTTCTTTTGGGATTTTTGAGAATTTCGGTCGGAAAAACTCTCTGCAGCCTGAGTTTGAATGATCTCCGTTACTTATCTACCGTTAGGACACATGCAATGTATAGTTATTTGATACTTAATTTGGTCGCTTTTTAGTTTCACGGCGTGCAAGACGCTTGTGAGAGAAGATTAATTTCTGCTGGGATTAACATGAGTTGTAAATAGACTGCATATCAAGATGATTTGCAGGGCTAGAAGTCATGTCCATCGTCACGTTAACCAAGAAGATCTAAAAAGCGGGCTCAAAATTTTGAAAAATCTAAAAATCCAATAGCTTCTGGTAAATTATATATATCATATCTCTCATGCTGTCATGCACTCTAAGAATTCTACCTCACTGCGGGCAGTTCTTCACTTTCCATTTCAATTACCTTGCAGTGAGTTTTCTCCCAGCCCATGGTTACTAAGAAGCCAAGTATGACGCTTCACAACTTGAAGTTGATGTCATCAATATATAATTGGCTAATGAGATGGAAGTTATATATTAAATGTCTTTGGATACACAATGACTTTAATTGACCAATTAAAAGAATGATAATTAACGCTAGATTCCTTGTCTTTTGCATATGGGTAAAAATAAAGCCAAATGTTTGTCAGTAAACAACGTACAGAATCACTGTTTTGATTATAATTGATTGGGAAGAATCCTTGCATCCGGACAATTGTAGATTAAAATGAATCCAAATCGTCTAAAATAAAAAAGTACTGTCAACCCAAGACAGAACCAGGGAATCTTGATTTTGTCCTATATTTTTTGTTCAATAGTTTTTGCCCTAATGGTTTGGGTTTGAGGATAAGCCACAGACAGAGTGACGAGATTCAGTGATGAATAGATGCCAATGATAATGACTTGTTTCTGAGCAGAAATTTGTTTTTAATTTCAAGTTGATAAGCAGTCATCTGCATGTGTGTGATTTATTGATTAATGCTTGAGGGAGGTTTAATTGCATCTACTATACATGTGGTTCTCAGGAGTGTCCAAGTCACAATGCTCGCCACCTGATTGTATGCGTATTATCATTATCAACAGGTGGAATCTTGAGTCCGATTAAGCAAGCAGTTATATTTCTGCATCAAAGTTTAAGAAAATGAGAAGGTATTACAGGAAATCTTAAGTACTTGTAGTCATTGTCTGGACTGTCCCTGTCACTAACTAAACATTGCTTAGTTGGATTATTATAATCAGTCAGGTTATTGAGCTTCATTAAATAATTATACCAGAATGAGGGCCACTAATCTACTTGCAGGATTGCCTTACACTGCCGAAGGCCAAACCAGAGGTCCAGAGCCAACTATCCGAAAATTGAATAATTACTTGAAACGACAGAGTGTAGAAAGCTAAACTTTCCCTTAACTCGTTCAGCAGGGAAAGCAGGTAGCTGCATGGGTAAGGAAAATGCCCTATTAATGCCGTTTGGTCCAAGTCCAACTTAATTCTGGTTATACTGGTGCTATAAGGTCCAATACAATTTTTTGGTCATCCCACTTGAGTGGTGCTATGTATTCCTGATTTCCTATCATGCGAATAGACGCTCTGTTACTTCGATCTTATTGGGCAACGTGTAGACTTCTACATGTTTGGGCCTATTAATTGGGCCTTCCACACCAGTAACTAATCAAAGGCCCGAATAATTTGTCTGACCTCTTAAGTGGGTCAGCCGCTGTATTTTAAATCCAAGACTTGAACGAACGGGGAGAGGCAATCATTGGGGGTACTCGGTTTCATTAAATCTTCTGTAGTTAATAAAATCTATTAAAATTAATAAATTAAGAAGTTATGATGATCATAAACTCTAAATATCTTCAAAAGTTCATGTGGAACTCTTTAAACAGTGAATTCAATGATATATACTATAGAAATCAGTTGATTTTCAAAACCCTTGTACTAATATACCCTTAATTCACTCATTTATTTACTTCTGTTACATTATTTCGCATAAATGCATTCTAATCCAATTTCTACTCCATCATTCGGCGTTTAGGCTCATTGTCGGCAATGTTATCGGATTCGTAGCATCTGGTCATTCTCTTCGAACTGAAAGAGTTCAGAGAGAAAAGAATCTCTCAACAATACACAAAACTCATTTAGAAAAGAAAACAAGTATATATTTGATATTCCGGACTAGAAGAAAGCAATTACTTTTATATAAATTCTCTTAAACATAAACCAAACAGCAATAGGGTTAGCGCTTCTTAGAGACATCAACAGTCTTTACCCTGCGACCAGTGGTTTTGGTGTGCTGCCCACGTAAGACCCCAGTAGTAACGAAGACCACGGTGGTTCCTGCCATAGAAATGGAAACCAAATTTTAACAATTCCAAATAAATTATTTTTGGTCAAGCACAGAGTTCAAAGGTTGGAACAGCTACAACCAAACAATATGGAAGAATTTGCAGACCTGATCTTCTTCAAACGTTCGAGATCATCTCTTAGCTTCATGTCCAAAGCATTGGAAACTACCTGAGAGTACCTTCCATCCTTAAAATCCTTCTGCCTGTTGAGAAACCAGTCCGGGATTTTGAACTGGCGACGATTGGCAACAACCGTCATAAGGTTATCAAGCTCTGCAGCTGACAATTCACCAGCTCTGTGCACGAGTCCAATTAAACAATACATTATTGAGCGTGTAAATTGTACCTCAATTAGCATATTTTTCAAACAAAAAATCTATCCAAACAAGTTTTGTACATTATACAAGAAAATCAAACTAAAATGAAAACAAAAAAAAAAAAACGAAAATAGATATCCAAACTGCCTCTTTATCAAAATGGTAAATGCCAAATTGGATTTCAATAATGGTGAACCTCCGCACTCTAATAAGCCCAAGCAAAGATATAAGGAAAGAAAATTGATATCCCTGGAACTTGATAGTGCAGTTATCTAGAAGATGATGAAATCAAAAATAAAAAACAAAAAATGATAAAATTTTTGTTCAGGTCAACATCAGCCTTCTTGCAAACAAGGTTGGCGTAACGACGACCAATAGGTCAAAGCAAACATAATCTTCTGTTTTCCATCAACATTCGTGTTCAATACACGAAGTATGTGTTGAAAATCTTCGTTGGCTACCACCTACTATAAATAAATAATTACCAAAATAAATCAATAAACAAAATCTTCGTTAGATTAACCGACCATTGCTAGGATTTCAGAACCCGAACGCGAATGCAGAGACGGTGAACAAGTGCAAACCACGTGCAGGTGTTACAAGGGCATCTCTATGGTATAACATGTTTTAAAGCCAAGTGGATTTTCACCACTTCCATTTGAAGGCAAGTGGCATTGGTCTTGGCTCATATCCATTGGCCATGCCACTTTATAAATGAATCCGGGATGAATGAAAGCTTATGAAAGTTATGCTAAAGTGCCATCTCTTATTTTAACACCCCTCTTTTCATCTCTACTACATTTACAGACTTCAATTATTGTTACATTACCGCTTAATATTTATATTAAATATATAACGTAATAGGCAAGCGGAGGAGGCAATCGGTCGGTCACTACTGCAAGCAGCCGAGTATTAAACGCAAGCGTTTCACTGTGATAAAACAGGTTAAGTAGTGGCTTTTTCCATAACTTTGAAATTAATTGTTTGTTTCATTTACACTGAGCATGGGTGAGGACGAGGTGAGGTCCAAAATACACAACCCTCAATGGCATCTAAATCTAGATGTTAGAACTAAACTGTGCAATACTATACTATTTGACTTGACTTACAATGCTCTCTAAACTGTACTTCCAAAAAATTACAATTTCTGAATCGACTTTCCACGCTCGCCTGCTAGAGTATTCACCACCCCATAATGAAGCATCAAAAGCTGCAATCACATCATTGCAAATGAGAAAATCACTTCAAGCCCAGCGGGAAGAGTCTTCCAAAACCTCTGTTCATGGCTACCATGAAAAAGGAAAAAAAAGGAACCCTGATTTCCAAGAGCATAGACAAAAAATGAAATCAACTAGCCTCGTTAGAAAGTATTATCACCTCGGAAGTACCACATGAATTACCTCCACCGGAGGCACAGTGAAGAGCCACACCAGAACCAGACGTCAAGTTGCACAAAGATTCAGAACTGCAATGTGCAACACTTGCATGGACAATCTCAGAATCAGATCCAAGGTGTTTTGAAGATTCAGTTTTCATCTGAAGCCCATCAGGAATGGGATTCTTATCAACAGAAATCAACTTCTCTTTCAGGTCAGGGCCACCATCCACGTTAGCCTTACAGCAAACTGTCATGACATCAGCAGGCAAACAAATTCCACTGTTCATGCAAGGCTGAAAATTAGATTGTTTGGCGGCATCAGACAACACTACATTAGAAGGACGACAAATCATATCAACAGTAGAAGAGACAACTACTTCATGAGCATCAAACCCATTGCCTGGACGAGAACTGATTTTACAGTCAGATATTCTGTCACAACAATTTGCAAGATTCTGCACTTTTTCAAAACTGGATGGGGAAGTTTGGTGAACACTGCATCTGGAAATGTGGCCAGTCTTTGGCAGACAATCAGTACTAGAACTTACACTAGATGCTAGGTAAATGTCAGCTGATGCAGTAGAGGAATCTTTAATAACTTTCGCATCATGTGACGTCTGATCTGTAGCCTTTGAATCACGAGTGACAATATTCCCACTAGAAACTTTTAATTCCAGTAAAATGTCCACGTTCTGATGTTCAGTAGTGTTAATTTCAGAAGATTCATTTGCACAAGCCTCGTTACAACTTCGCTCATGCTTAACAATTATATTCTTCATTTTGACCTCAGATGCACTGCATTTGGTGCCCAGCATGGAAACATGGGGAAATTGCCCCACAAAATTGGTGATATATTCAGTTTGTCCATCAGTATCAGATGCAGAACCCAAAGTATTCCTTACAACTTTATCATTCCCCTCCATATCATCATTAGTCACACCCAATTGATCAATACAATCATTCGTGGATTCTTGGAAGTTGAGACTCTCGGTCATTATGCCACATGCATTATTTGAAGATCCACCAGGATGTTGCAAACTGGATTCTTTGACAGATTCATCATGCATCTTACATACATGACCTCCAGTGTCCTCAATACAAACATTCAAATCAATGCCATCTGAACATATACATTCAGAATTTTTTGCCACCATTGTTTCGAGCTCTTTAAGTTCTTGGAACTTGAGACTATCTATGCCAGATGCATCGTTTAAGGATCCATCAGGACCTTGCAAACTGGATTCTTTGACAGATTCATCATGCATCTTACCTACATGACCTCCTGTGTCCTCAATGCAAACATTCAAATCAATGCCATCTGCACATATACCATCAGAGTTTTTTGCCACCTCATTCATAGTTTCAAGCTCTGTAAGTTCTCGGAAGTTGAGACTCTCGGTCATTATGCCAGATGCATCATTTGAGGATCCATCAGGACGTTGCAAACTAGATTCTCTTACAGATTCATCATGCATCTTACATTCATGACCTTCTGTGTCCTCGATACAAACATTCAAATCAATGCCATCTGAACATATAACATCAGAATTTTTTGCCACCTCATCCATCGTTTCAAGCTCTGTAAGTTCATCTGACTTCAAACCTACCAGAACACATATGGTGTAAAAAACTACTAATGCTTAAGATTAAATTGATACATTAGAATACGAGTGTGTAGGTGCACATGTTATGTTTTCCTTGATCGAATACCTTTAGCAGGAATCATCTTTTCCTGGAGAAAATGATATTTCAACATTGGTTTCTGCAGCATATCTACACCAGGAAACACCAATAGATTCATGTTCTTCATTTTTTGTTTGATTGGCACTTCAAGGGGCTTGAAACCGAAAACTGAAGTCCATGTTTCCCTGACTTCAGAAATTGCAGGTATAACCAACTTCTCGACATGTAGAGAGTAGAGAGCCTGATGATAGGTATACAAAAAGTGATACCAAGAGAAACAAAATCCTTGAAATCAGAGAATTATAAGGACAAAAGATACATATTTTAATGTAAAAAATGAAAATCTGCAAATTTTTCACTAGCATTTGGAATCAAATAACAAGGAAATACTTCTTAGCATCAAACTAGAAAAAGTATAATTTCCACAAACTACAGAATACTCAGTACATTAACATAATATCTCTTTTGAAGCAGTAAGTCAAATCCAAAAAATCGATTCCAGTACGAAACAGTTACGAACTATAATTAACAGAGGAAGGTCAATAACATCTCAGTTTGTAGACTATTTTTAAACCAAGGACCAATTCTTTCCCAATAATTGAGATCAGGTATGTGCAAAATGAGAATGACAATATATTAAATGTTATCTAAACCATTCAAAACGAATAAATCTAATAGTTAACTTGTATCATAATTTGTGTAAAAATTAAATGTCAATAATCTTAATGACTAACAGATAATTAAATTCAAACTGAGTTTGCATTTGATCAGCATTCCAAAGCAAACCGAAATCAGGCAAGAGAAAAAATTTTAAATCCGGTACATACAGATTCAATTCCATTTAAAAGCCGACGGCACATTCCTTGACGCCTATACACGTAGCGGGTCCCAATAAACGGCATCTCTGCTAAGTGACTCCCATGAATCCTGTTTGACCAAGAAATAAATAAAGATACTTTCAGTAGTTAATTATAGTATAAAGCAAAGTAATACAAGCACAAGGGTTTGTAATTTTTAATTTTTAATGTGGGTTTGGGTTTAAGGTCAGATTTCACAAATATAATTGTCTCAACATAACAAATGTCAGGTTTGTTAAATCATTCCCAACGTCGGGTATCTAGGAGGGATTTCCGGATGGTCACATAAAAATGCCCATCCCTAAAAGACACACCAAAATGCTTTTCTGAACTTAACATTACCGCTAACAAGCGACTTTTACCTTGTGAAGTTACATAAATGGAAAAAGAACGTGTTACTAATATACTGAAGCAGAAAAAAAGAAACTCAAACTCTTATCATATATACTGCAAATTTCTTTGGCCAAACAACTCAGATCCCAATGCAATAAGATGGCCAGATAATCCAACTACATCAAAAGTTTTTCCAAAAAATTTTGAAAAGCAAATCTCTTTCCTCTCTCTCTCAGAATACACGCATGAAAACCAACATTAAGCAGATCAATCTTATTAACACTGGTATGTATTTAATTTGGCAAAAGTGCAGGAAAACAAAGAAACTATGGGTGTATTTATTTATAAATTTTGTGTTTCTGTTTCCAAAATGATTTAAGGATGTGTGATTAGTTTTGAATTTTAAAAAGAATATATTATTGATATTGAATTTGAAACGTATTAAAAAATGTGCAGCAAAGAGAACAGGATTATGAATTATAAAACACACCTACATTTTCAGGGAGTTCGAAAGAAGAGGTTTGCTCCTAATACAAGGCAATACACTATGAAAGATGCTGACCAAACACACTAAATTTAGTTGATGTTAAAATCAAATGAACGCAGTCAGTGAACAATTGCAACCACACAGTCCCATAAATTTTAAATGACGGACTAAATTAGACCACTATTTCAGCACAATCCAAAAAAAGGAACAGACAGAATTTCCAAATTCCCAGTACTAATGCAGACACTGAATTATTAGGCAATAGTTTTGATAGTGCCCAAAAATGAATTTGAACGCATCATAAAACCTATCAGACGTAATATGCAAAAAAGGCAAAAAAAAGTCACACCTTTATACTTTAGCATACAACTATGTTTATTCTTTCTACAATCAAATACCGAAAGTATTTCTTCATATGAACTAAGACAAGAATTAAGCAATGGAAAACCAGTCGCAAATCAAATAAAACATAAAGTTTCCGAAGGCATGTACCTAATGGATGCTGCAGAGATTATCTCATCATCCTTTTCTAGAATTGCTGTGAGAAAACCACTATAATTTAGACGCTTAAAGTTTGACCTGAAAAAGGAAATGAATGGTTCAACAAATCCAGAAACGTATAACAATTGTCTCTAGTGGTAGTATCTAATTTACTTTTAGTAGAGAAGAAAAATACAAACTAAATGCAGGGTAAAAGTTTTCCAACATTTGCAGAACAATATAGAGCTCAAAATGGAAAGACTAGGGGATCCTAAAAAGTACCATCAGAAAGTTCACAATTTCCAATAAAAATTCTTTAAACTTCACACAACAACTCAGTAGAACATCACAAGAACTAATTGCACGCAGATTCATTTGATCAACTCGAAAATTTCCCTCGCATATATATCCACACCATGACTCTAATGCCAGCTGGGCAAACAATTAAATCTTCATTATACAGGTAACAAGTTTGTTAAGCAAACACTTGATCTAAAAGCATAAGTAGATAAGTACACGACAATAGTATTTAAGTTCTAGAAAAGTATTTAGAAGATTCTAACAGTAAAGACACAAAATAAATAAATAAATAAAAGCATGGAGGGTAAGATTGTACATATACCATATCATAGAGAAAATTTTTCAACTCAAAACACATGTCCTACCCATTCATTAAAAAAATAAATACTTAAATTTGAATTATAAAATAATCATGGTCAAGAGGAACCCCCTTAGTTTATGTAAAAATATAAATATATATTGATGACATAAATTGTAGTTCAATCTGTAAGTCGAGTGAAAAATGCTTCTAAACAGACAAAAATGTAGCTCAAGTGTGCTTACCCAAAATTGTAGACAATATTATGAATCAGATTAACCCCACTCCTGTGGTCAGCAAGAGGCACAAAGCATTCATCCATAACAAATAGGGCAACAGCTAGCTTGGCATTACATTCAACCTTCTGACTTAAATCAGTGAGAGAAAGATCTGATCCAACATCAGAGCGATGGATAATAGTGCACGTATATCCATCTTCCAGTTCATGCTTAACCCCCAACAGTGTCTGTAGTCTCTCAAATATCTGCAGTGCAAAAACATTTGGATCAATTTCCAATAATAAAATACATATAGATTTAGAAATTTTCCAAAGAGAGAAATTTATTTCTTAGAAATTTCAAAAGGTACATATAAAATATTATTAATATTTTCAATGTGTCAAAAATTCCTTTTAGATGTACCAACCGCCTCCAATGCCCGAATACTATATCTAATCAAGCATACTTCTTTTTTAGGTCTAGAGGAAGGCCACTTGGACCCATAGCTATACGAAGGCTAAATCTCCCAGATCAATTAAATATTATACCCTTGGTAAAAGGGAAATTCATTCCCAAGTCTTTATAGAGCTTCAAATGATAATCCTCTGCCCACTTAAGCTTATAAATAAAAGAAAATTAAAAAGGATATCCTGTAAATCACATAGGTCAGGAAAAATGAATGCCTCACTTCATAACATAAAAAAAGAGTCCTGGTAGTTTAACAACAAAGCAAAGCCCAATAATTAGGGATGTAAATCAGAACATAAAAGATGTTAAATTGCTGATCACTGCATTTAAAATACATGTAAACAATAAATTACATTTTCGACTTTTCCCGGAGAAAATAGTAACCTACTCCTACATCTGAATCAATTTAGGCCTTCACATCAGAAGAAACTAACCAACAATATCACTATATTAATACATTCCAAAATAGTTAGTTGATTAAAAATTTTGTTTACATGGGGCATAACATAATCATGGACAAATATTCTGCATCCAGTTTTAGCTAGTAGTGCAGTCAGGAAAAACCATCAAAATTTTGTTTACATACGTAACAAGCATAGAGCTATCAAAACTTCTAGCTAGCACTCAAATCAAGGAAAAACACATGTAACAAAAATTGCCACTATGAATCCGTATCCGAACTTCATTTACAGATAAAACACAACATTACAGATTTCGGGCAATAACAATACCCCAACTCTAACTGAAATAGTACCTTTTGACATTTCTTTCCACAAAAGGACAGACTGTTTGGATCATCAATTACAGCATCCTCTGCCTGACTGCAAGATTGATGATCTACAACAAAACAAAGATGTCAAACAAAGGAATATATAAGAAGATATACGGGTAAATAAGAAGATAGAGTAAATACATTTTTCCTCGCACAAACTGCATATTTGTAATGCCGATATAGGTGTGTCATTGGTATCATCAATCCGACAAGTATTCTCATCAAATTTCCCACAAAATTTGCATGAACAATATACACAGTGCCACTTGCCATAAGGAAACCTCTGCAGTCCAACCGAGGGGGGAAAAAAAGGAATCAGATTATACATGAGATTAGTTATCCTAAGTTAAACATATTACTTCATATAAATGTAGAAGATATGTTTCTCAATGTTAAAGCCACAATGCCATTCCTCAATAAATTCTTTTAGTGAAATTATCTGAACAATTTAGTGCTCACTTCTGTATTTATTATCATATAATGCCCGGTAGCAATAAACGAAGGCCATCAACCAACAAAATGGCCATGGCAAACCATGCACCTCCAAACTAACTGATTCTAGATCTGCAGATCAGATCATTACGAAAATAAAATAAGAAAATAACTGGAGAAAGTGTTGACCCCCCAAAGCTTTGACCATTTTTATCTCCAGACTAGAAGGAAATATGCGTCAGCACCAACTTGACAAAAACTTTTATGTCAACTTCTGACACCATCTTAACAAGCCAATAATGGAAAAGATTCTCTAGGGTAACTTCTTTTCATCTTTTTTTTTTTTTTTTTTTTTTGGGTNAATTTTTTTTATCTTTTTTTTTTTTTTTTTTTTTTTGGGTCTTTCAGTGAGACATTAAAATTTTATTTAGATTAATTTACAAAAATGTTAACAAGGAGTCAACCAAATACAAGACACAAGACACAAGACTTGAACAACTACAGTAACTCCTTCAAACAGGATTCAGGATTAAGATAATTCAGGAAATTAGGATACAATAAAACCCTTTATGGTAAATATAATAAATAAACATCAGAAACACCTTTTCTTTCAAGAAAAAACATGCCACATGAAGCAAATAAGATGACAAAGCAACTTAATTTTGTATGCATCATAAATACATACTTTTATTTCCAAGCAGCTTTGATGGAAAGTGGAAGGGCAACCATCACAACAAAACAGTTCTCCACCATCTCCACAGATACCACATGTATCATCATTAGGATCTTCACCACCAAAATTCACAAAATGGAACCCCTTTCGTTTAGATTCCTCTTGTTTATTCCATGAATCTAGAATGCACTGCAAGAGGGAACTTCCAGACTCTAAGTAAAGATTTTCCAATGCATGACAGATGTTGCTTCCAGCATGAGTCTCAAACTTTGGAATACTGAATATTTCACCACAACAGTCACAATGGATGCCATCTCTAGTAATCTTACCCTTAAGCATTTCTCGTGTCTTCCTCCTGTTGAAGTATTGTACCTTCCCATTAAGTTGCACAGTGCCCAAGTCAACCATCCAGGCAAGCACAGTTCGCTTACCTTCATATAGTACATAATCGCCAGCATCAGACTCTGTTCCATCCACAGTGCTGCGGGCTAACAGAGCACATCGGTTCCTACTTTGAGTTTCTTGTTGCTTATGCTTCCTCACTGCTATTAGTGTTCCCTTGTGTGATGCACCAACTAAATTATCCTGTTCACAAACTGAAGATTTCATTTTGATTCCCCTTTTCTTCGACTTGCTACCAACACTGCCTGCAGAATTCATTCCTCCTCTGTGCAATTTTTGTTTATTCTTTTTCTTTTTGGTAATTACACCATCTGTGTCCAAATCCTTAGTTTTCTTCTTTGATTTTTTCTTATTCTTATCTGACCTTGTCTTCTGATTTTTTTTCTTGAGTATTTTCAGCTCCTCCTCTGGTATTGGAGTAAATATGAAGCCATTTCTACTAGCACCAGAGTTATTGCCTCCCTCTTCATAAAACCCTTTAAGCGACCTGTAAGCTTTAGTGACTGACCAGTGAGTTTGTCCTATAGGATTAACATATACTGCATCTTTATATTCTCGACCCTGCCTAGGCCGATAATCAATTGTCCAACCTGCAGCAAAAAGAAGTTCCACTATTCGATCTCTAATCAATTGTTTTGCTTTATTCTTTTTCAATGACTCCTCCTGCTTAGCTTTCACACTTTTCTTCTCTTTCTGTCCATCAAATTTCAACAACCTTAATGTCTCTGATGTCAGCCTAGACGAAGCCTCTGTGTCATCTGTTTCCATATCACCATATTCAATCTTCTTAGTCAACGGAAACCTCTTGCCATTCAATTCTTTTCTAGTATCTCTAAAACCTGCTGACCGTCCACTTTTTCTAAACCCATTTACATTTTTTCCCTTACCAAACTTTGGCCTCAAGACAAGATTACTTCCCTGGACCTTAAGTGGTCTCCCACACCTATCTTTCATCCTCTTACTTTCAACCTCATCAGATTCATCATTGGGGGGCCTCCCACGCTTGCATTTAAACCTCTGACTTCCCTCAACCTCAGCTTCATCAATGTCTTGTGCCTCGTCTAGGGGGCCACTACACTTATCTTTCACCTTTGTACTCCCCTCCCCATTGGATTTGTCAGTCTCCTGAAACATAGACGGTGTCTTGCACTTAACTTTCAATTTATTGATTCTCTCTCTCTCAGTTTCATCACTAGACTGCCCTTTAGGGGGTCTTCCACGCTTAAACTTAACCTTCTTCCTCGCCTCATCAATATCCTGCACTTTAGGGGGTCTCCCACGCTTACCTTTAACATTCTTCCCCACCTCATTATCATCAGATTGATCAATTTCCCGCACTTTAGGGGGTCTCCCACGCTTACCTTTAACCTTCTTCCTCACCTGATCATCAGATTCATCAATCTCCTGCACTTTGGGAGGTCTCCCACGCTTTCCTTTAACCTTCTTCCTCACCTCATCATCAGATTCATCAATCTTCTGCACTTTAGGAGGTCTCCCACGCTTACTTTTAACCTTCTTCCTCACCTCCGCATCACCATATTCATCTCTTTCCCACACTTTAGGGGGCCTCCCACGCTTACCTTTAACCTTCTTCCTCACCTCACCATCACCATATTCATCTCTTTCACGCACTTTAGGGGGTCTCCCACGCTTACCTTTAACCTTCTTCCTCACCTCATCATCACCATATTCATCTCTTTCCCGCACTTTAGGGGGTCTCCCACGCTTACTTTTCACCTTCTTCTTCACTTTCACTTGCATATTAACAACCCTTTCCCTCTCAGATGCAATACTCCCTCCATTCCTATTCTCTTCCTCAATCTCTGCCTCATTAGCTTCCTTCTCACTTCCACTATTCACCACAAACCGTGGCCGCAGAACCCTGCCAACATTCTGCACTTTATCATCTTCCTTCGCTCTCCTCTTCTCCACACCATAGTCTCCATCCTCTTCACCATCTACTCCATTCCTCTTCCCCCCATTCACATTTAACCGATCCTCCCCGCTTTCACCTTTATCTGACACATTACTCTCTTCAATTTTAATTTTTTCTTTTACAGAATCAGACTCGGGATTGGTTCTCGGTCTTACCCCAAAATTTAAATCAGAACACTTTTGCTTGTTATCATTTACTTCATCTTCTCCCTGAGGCGATACCTCCTCTTTCTCGGCTTCCGTGTTGAAATTTCCAGATCCCAAGCCCTCAGTCATCCCTAACAAAACCAAACAAAACCCCAATTTTAAAAAACATATTTCGTTTTCAAAACGACTCCACTGAAAGCAAACCGAAACACAAGCAGAAAAAACCCCATTACTGTTTATTAAGGGTTCAGTACACTCAAAACCAAAAAACTTGGCGCTGGGTGATCTTAAAAGACTTTTATCAAACTTACAAATTTTTTTTAAACACAAAAAAAAAGGAGAAAAACAAAAGGAATCAGAGAGAAAGAAGAAACAGGGAAGTGAAGAGGGTGTTTACTTATCAATGCGATTATACGACGTCGTACGGCAAATGTGGAGCGGAAAATCTTCTATCGAAGGGGCATGGCATCACAAAATTTGCAGTGAAATTGGAATAGAAGAAGAAAAGAAAGTGGAGGAGAGATTTTGGGAATTTAAAAAGGTTTTAAGGGTTTTATTTATTTATGTTATTTGTTTGGCACGAGTAGAGTAGCCTGAGAGTAGTACATAGTAGAGTAATGGATGGACGGATGGGCGGGATTGTCCTTTTACGTTGTCCCTCCTTTTCAGTTTCCCTCCATATCAGTTTCCCCAAATTAAAATTGAAAATTAAATAGATTGACCAGGCGTCGCCGTTTCATATAAATCTTGTTTTAAATATTATACTCGCTTTACTATTTATTACGTTCAATGTTTTAAGTCTTTGTCTAACCAATCCCTTATTTAAAATACAAATAAATAAATCATTGCTAAAATTTAGATTAAAACCTTTTTATAATTTTTATAATTTTAAATTCTTTTTTTTGGTAATTTCAGTAGCCTTCCCGATCCCATGTGGTTTTTTAAATTTTGCTAATCTCATTTATTATATTATTTAATTATTTAATAGAAAAAATTAATAAAATCATGAATTTGTTCAGTTTTTCTTATTAATGGATAGTGATTCAATGCAATTTGATCAAATTTAATTTCTTTTATATTAAATTAAATGGTTAGATAATAATAATATGGGAAATGTACAAAATTTTTAAATTTATAAAGAAGGTAATTGATTTTTTATTAAAAGTTGGAAGATATAAGCAAAATTATTCCTTTCCTTCATTCAAAATTATCCATCAAGGGACGGTATATGTATAGGAGCATCTAAGGCTGATGTTAATGTTCCTTATTCTTAAAGTGGAATGACCATCAGACCATGTTCATGTTCATACATTGTAGAGAACGTAGGCGGATTTAAAAGGGATGTTCCCATCACTTGGAAAGGTCCAAAAAGGCTAAAATGAAGTGTACTACGTACATCCAGTGGCGGCATTTACCGAAAAAAGCTTGAGGCATTTTCCGACGTGGAAAAGGCAGACCAACCACAAATACAATCTTCATGCTTTGGGCTTCTCTGAAGGAGCAGAGGGAATTCTTGGCGTGTGAAGAGAATTACTTTGGATGAAAAAATTTGTCCTCCCAGACAGAGATGAGATGCCCATAACAAACGCTTTAACGTCTCTTGACTCCTGCCATATATTCTACCGTACCTTTCCCAACAATCTTTAAAGATATGGTTCTCTGCGTTTAATGTACATACAAAATCAATCCAATTATCCTTAAAACTGGTTTTCACTACATGAAGATATATGTTTAGAATAACTGAGAAAGAGCAGGAGACAATAAAACAAAATAGTTGAAGCAAAAAGCTGCGGCAACAAAGCTCCTTCTCCTCGTACGTAGTCACGCAACATTGTCCTAAAAGTTCACTTTTTTCTTTCCAGCCTTTGCAGCATCACTGGACTTAGTCTGGCCAATTAACAATTACAGAAAATTAACATGTTAACCGTTATATTATATAGTCATTCTTTCAACTGTTAAAATAAACTGGCCCGTAGCAAACAGATTTTCTACCTTCTTTACCCGGGTATCTTCTTGGCTCTGTTCTCCCTTTCATTTATCTGCTTTCTTGATTCCCTACCTTCGTATCCAGTCCATTCTGCATAAATTATCGTATGTTGAGAGGTAGGGTTTATGTAAACATGTATATGTATGTGTGCAACTAGGGGTCTCACAAGCCACATGCATGTCCATACCAAACTAAGCACAAAATCATCCTTTGATCATTAATATATTGGACCTTTTCATTGAAATACCTTGACCCACTATCGGATATTGTCTGTTTTATATACAAATTCTTACAAGATTTTATTTTAGTTTTTGCTACCCAAAAAACCTTAAAAGACCCTTAACAGTTTTAAGACAGGCTATTTAACCTGTCATAACTTTTAAACATCCTTCTCATCTCAAGATATTTAACATTTTGTAACTTCTTATGCAAGTTAATATTGTATAAGTAAGTGATAAAGTAAATACATTAGTATTTATTATTTTGACTTTCATATATTCGCCTTACCACTTACTTGATGTCACATTAACTTTATATATAAAGCATTGAATTCCATAAAGTAGTCTGGTGGAAGGATATAATATTTGTATACATAAAATTATCAATAAGAATATTGTGGTATGCATAGTCAAAATAAACATAACTCATTCATCTTTCAAGTATTTTTTTTTTTTAAGTTAAAGTTTATAATCTCTCTTGTGTGGTTTGATTTGTAAGAAAATGATAATATTTTAAAAAACATTTTGGAAGTTTTAGATGGTTAATTATTGACTACTCTTAGATTATCCAATATAATCCCTAATTTAAGATAGTCTAATAATTAAAGAAAACAAAATCAATAAGAGATAACAAAAAAATTTAATAATTGATAATTTATATGTTCCTCACAAAAAAATAATAATAATAATGACAGAAGGATATTTAGAGAAAAATATTTTAGAAAGAGTAATAAATAAGTGAAGGATATTTTAGACAATAAAATGAGTGTTATTATAAATAATCTTTTAAAATTAATTATAAGTGATGTATAATCAGAGCTGAGGGTTCCTTAGTTTAATGATGGGGGGCAAATAGCACCCCTCTGTGAGAAATTTTACTTGTAATCCAATTTTTTTTCAAAATCAGTGACGTTGGCATTATTGTTTATTTCATATTTTACAAATTTAAAAGTAGAAAGTTAATGCGGAAACACATTTAAAGCTCTTCTTATATTTCTTCAAAAAATTAATAATATTTTAATTCGATATTTAATAATTTATCTTTATTTATTTATAAAATTAAAAAGGTAATTATATTTA
>JANLJB010004109.1:0-15049 GCA_026212285.1 Bursera cuneata
TTCTTAAACCTGAAGGGGCTAGATAAGCTTACCCTATTATTTTATCCATTTCAAAACGTATTATTGTTGTCTAATTGATAATTTTTAACTTTTTTTTTTTTGACAGTTATCATTTGAATGTAAAAAATCCATGCTCCAAATCATCCCATCTAATGGGTACCCTTCCCCTTCATTATCGTGCAGATACACGACCACTGGCTTAGCACGATATCTTAAAGTATGGCATTGAATAGTGACAAAGGATGAGGATCGGTATGTTGTTGGCCATCGTACGATCGCCATTCCCATTCTATTGTTACTGCTGTATCTGGTAATATAGCTAAACCCTCTTCAACCTTTCATTCATACACACAATAATGCTGTAAAACCTGTACAAGTATGCGACCTAGAAACCAGACCATACTGCAACAGTGCGCCTTGAGTCAACTACACCTACGGCTTTCTATGTTGACAGTGAAATTATTAGCATTGTTAGATTATGAGTGATACATGCACGTCAAAACATCTAGATAACCTTGACCGCCCACCAGGCCACCACCGCTTGTGGACATCGTATGCAAGACATATATTTCGATTGGCTTTCACTAGTCTAATTGTGCGCGTCCCACCAGAGCATAATCTGAAAATTGCTGCAACGTGAATTACAAGTCAAGATGACAATGATACAATGAAGCCGCGAGCTCCAAAAGTGACAATTGTAAATGCTGTGAGAAGTGGATATGAAAGAATGGTTTTTCATGTTCTTGTCTGAAAAAGCTCAATATAGGGCTTTGATATCAATCAAATTTACTTATCTCCAACATAAGGAAATGCACAACACAAGCAAAAGCCAAATAGATTACTAATGCCCTCATACTTGCAAAAGGAATATTGATGAGCTAAGCGCTTGATAATTTGAATAACTAAAACTTTTAGGATGGCAAACCCTTGCTTGCTGAAACCTAAATAGAATATAAAAATAGAATGTGCGGAACTAGCATATAGCTTCCAATCAATTTTCTTTGGACAAAGTCATCAGGCTGGAAAAAAGTGTCAACCAACCCCTTTAAAAAAAGCTCTCAACTGACATAAAAAGTAACCTAGTGGGAAGATAAATACAGAAGAAGAAAAAGGACATCAAGATTAATTTTCCGAAACAAAAATACAAGTCAATATAGTCAAGACTGGACTGGAGGTACCAGTGAGCAATTGTTTACAACTTGATTGCACAGAAAGCTGCTCAGAAACCATTTGCTATATTAATATTTGGCAGGCAGCTTAGAAGAGTTATAACCTTTTGAAAGGTTAACTCCTGATTGTTAAATCCATATACCCATCACAGATAGGGATACCATATAAAGCCGATAAACTGATAGCTCAGTATATATCAAAATTTAAAATAATAATAATAATAAAGCAAGTGAAAAGAGGAACTGATAATAAAAACACGGTAAATTGGTTTCAAGAACGAAGATGACAATGTGAGAAAGAAAACTTGTGGAAAGATTCCATTTAATCAATTGATCATTATCCCATAAAACAATTATATAAAAAAGAAGGGATCATCTTAAACGCATGGTAAGTAGAAGGCAGGGGAGAGTCCAAAAAAACTTCACCCCGTTAGAAGATTTTGCAACCAGCAAGAAACCCATGTCATGATTACTCAATAGTCAAGGGTAGTTACAGCAAGATATTGATGTGCAGTAAGAGATTAGGCATTTAAAAGCTAAAAGTTTCAAATGCCGCAGATAGAGTCAGGGAAAATGATATTAGCCAAGCAAATTCCTACAGTCAAAATCTTCGTATGCACTACAGAGGATTTATACCCCAGAAATTCTACTAATTCACTTACCACCAAACTCTAATTTGAATCCAAACTCTCTAATGGCTACTATGAATTTCCTTTAGTAGACCAAAACTAGAAGCTTATATTTCTCTATATATATTTCGAGACCCTGTAAGTTTAATAGCAAGGAAACATGTGGAATTAATATCAAAATTGCTGGTCTTAACTGGAAAAAATTGAATATAAACCAAACTCGATATATCGTACAATGAGAGTCCCGAAATTTAAACTTTATAGTAAACAAGTAAAGTTCGAGTCACATCAATTTTAAGAATTTTAAAACCCTAATACCACACCAACGAAACATTAAACAAATCCCTCTAACCTGGCCCTCGAGTCGATCATAAACAGAGGGCATTTCACTTCGGAGCGGAGACGACAGGAGGAGCTCCAAGGAGGCTCTGCTGTTGCAACTCGAGCTCGGTGAACTGCTGCTCGCGGTCCATTTCGATGATGAGCGGGACCACCAGGATCAGGAAGGTGGTTCCCGCGATCCACGCCGCTTTTCCGGTGCTTTTGAGGAGTTTCTTGGTGACGCAGGCGGCTTCGGAAGCCGTGCTTTTGGTGTAGGCGACAATAGAAGAGTCTGATACGGTGGTGGTAAGCCTAGAGAGAAGGCCTTCGTCGTTGCCGTTGCTGGTAAGGCGCTTTTTGCCTCGATTGGATGCCATGAGAGATTTGAAGGAGATGGTGAAATTGCCCAAGCCGAGAAAGAGAGAGGTTTTGGGAAAAGGCTTAGGGTTTAGGGTTTTGGTCACCCATGGGATATGATTGATGCTCGAGCTTATACATATGGGTCTCCTTTGGGCTTAAATGGGTAATCCGGCCCAATAAAAACAATTATTATTATTATTATTTAAGAAAGTAAATTTCATTTGTTTAACTCGATAACATTTTTAAACTAATTATGACGGACCTTTTAATTAAAAAAATAAAAAAAGGAACCTTGCAAAGAATATTTCTGATAAATTTTTTTATTTTGAAAAGATTTATAATAATTTTTATAACTTCGGGGGCATTTCATTCACATTTTAAACATAGTTTCCAAAGTTATTAATTAGAATTTTGATTATGATTTAAATATAATATCACATAAAACAATGCGACAAATTTTACCAAGAATAATATTTGAATTTCAAACCAAAGGTAGGCATTATTTAAAGATAAAAATCTTATTATTGAAGTTTAAATAGTCAATTAAATCTCATATTATAAGTTTAAGCTTTTAGGTAAAATGTGAAGCTATATGATTCTCTTAAAATACTCTCCACCCCTATTCTTTTAAGTATACCCCATTTTTTATTTTATTTTTAATTGAAAGGTTAGATATATACCATCCTTATAATTCAAAAAATAAATTTGAGGGCTAATTAAAATTTATAATTTATAATGAATCACACAAAAATACAATTAAAATGAAAATTTATTGAAAATTGGTTAGAAAAATAATTTACATAGATATTTTAATCAATAAATTATGTGTCTTTACTCATTTTAAAAAAAGAAGTTATAATATATTTTCATCTAATCAAATATCAGTCTAATAAATTAATTACATTAATTTTAAGTATGATTTTCATAAATTAAAAATATGTCTAAGAATCTAATCTTTTTAAATTTTAAATAGTGAATATACTTAAAAAGGAGATGCTAAAAATAATTTTTAGAATTCATGTAATAAAATGATAAACTTAACATGACATTAGAATCATATTGATCCAACATCTAGGTTTATATTAAGACTTAAATAGTGAGGGCACGTGTTAAGACTTAAATAGTCAAGTTTAACTCACTCGTACAACTTTAAAATTTTAAAGGTAAAATGACAATGTTATCACTTAAAATAGTGCATCTCGTTTAGTGGATAATGTAAAGCCACAATGGACGGCATCGTGGTTCCCTTTAAATCTCTGGACTCCGGCAATTAGTGAATGAATTTCCACAAGGGTGAAGATAGTAAAGTTGCAACCATTCAAAGGTTAATGAATGAGTGTAAAGTCTCTCTTTATATACTGAAAGCATGGAAATGGTAAGTTCAGAACAAATTCCAATTCAAGGGATTTGGATACTAGAGTATCCAAAACCAAATCCCTGTTGTACCCACCAGCCATCCCAAAGCCTCTGCAGACAACCACGGTTGAATTACAAACCCAAGGAACTGAGACACTGAATCCCAAACCACAAGAACTTCCATTTCCAATTAGAACATCCTTGTATCCATGGCAAACGCTAGAAACATAACTGCCTATTGGCAGTTGTTGCTGATGAAAATATGTGTTGGCCTGATCAGCACTAAGAAAATCAGAATCTGAATGTAGGTTCACCACAACTGTGCCATGTTCGGGATGCAGCCGATCTCTGAGGGCCTTGACAAAGGGAGCATCTGAATCCCAAAGCTTACGAGGGAAGATGTCATCTCCATCATATGCATCGATAAAGACCATATCGTACATATTATCGTTCTCAAGAATAAACTTCTCAGCATCTGATTCATAGAGGTAAAGTCTCTCATGGATCCCATTCCACAGCACTTCTTCAATGATATCAAGTTTTGACAAGGCCCGCTCACCTGATGGGGCCATAACAGGGTAAGCCGGAAAGCCCATTGCTTGAACTGAAGCTGAGATAACAAGGGGGTCAATTTCGACTATGTGGACAACAGCACCTGAAATCAGCAATAGAGTTTTGAGTCGTGTAAACTGATGATCAATGAACTATCATTTTGCAGGACATTATAAGGAATGTTTGAGAACATTTTATAACCCAGCAAAAAAGCATGGGGCAGATTCCTCCAGGAAATACAAAATGATATAAGCGTCCAAAATTATGTGAGGAATTTGCCCTAAGACTATTGCTGCATTATCACAAACTTCACTTTCTTAAAGAATGAAATTGCTGCCCTAAGATAGACAAAACACAATAGGTATATTTAAGTTGCATACCGATAGTTGACTCATGAACCACTTATTTTGTCAGCTAATATGTACTATTACTCAATGGTACAATAATTTGGACTTAGTTTTCTTTCATTGTTAACCACATCATTTATTTTATTTTGATACACACACACACACACACACACACACACACACACACACACATATAGAAGAGGTAAGGTGAACTCTCCCCACCTTTAATTTTACTGGCCAAAAATAGTGGTAAGCTTCCCCCTCCATGACCAATGCATAATATATTTATTGCTTTGTTCCCTTGTACGGCACTCATAAGATCATAATTACAAGATCCTATAGTAGCCAAACCAGTTGATACCATACTCTTCAGATCTGCACAACGATGTCAAAACCATCAAAAGGTTGCTAACTTGCTATAAATGAGAACTGAAACTGACACCAAAATATGATCAACAGAGACAGAGATGAAGCATAAGAAGCTTCACTTTGGTGGTAGATGCCATCAACAAATCACTGTGATGTCCATATTAAGTCCTAAAAATGAGAACCTTCTTGGGAAAACCAAAGAAATTTTGACCAAAGATAAGATATCACATCCATCATAGTGTAAAACAAAACATGAATTCTAGTCTCCAACAAGAAAATGTGAAATAATTGCAATGTGCCAGAATAGCATTCAGTTACAAACTACTGGGAGTTCAAATTCACCAAGATTGCAACCAGTTAGAGGAACTCATGTGAAGCTACTCTTATTATGTGTTACTTTCTGCTGCTAGTCTCTCGACTCAGAAAAAAAAAAAAATAACAAGCAACATACTCAGTTCTCTAATGAATCGATGAAACAATCATATATTTCATTGTTGACTGAAAACTACATTGATTGATACATAATTACCAAGATTCCCAAACTAATTACATTATTAATGGGGAAATTTAAATTTTAACCATTGATCAACCAAGTCAATTCATCAGAGGTGAAAAGGCAACAAATTAATAACTAGAATAATTTCTCAAATACAGAAGCTTCTACAACAAAGTTATCATTAGTGAATTGTTAAAACTAAAAAGGTGGAAACTAGGCTTTTATTGGAAATTTTTCCTCCTTCTTTCTTTCCCTTCAGCTGAGAGTGTATCGGTGGTCTTATGAGTTTTAAAGCTTTCAAGCCTCTAACCCTGAAGCAACATCTTATAACATGCTATATATTAACTATAGTTGTTGATGCCAATTTCTTATTCTTGTCCAACAGTTACAATGTGCTACAGACTAGGGTCAGCACTCACCCAAAACATAAATCAACCAGACACTGATGAGGGCTGAATCAATCTAAGACTTAGAAACCAGCCAGTAGTTGGCACATTGGGAAGAAGATGCATCATATATACTAGTTAAGACATACCAGAGGGGTTATTCAGTACAGTTATGCAATGCAACCATAGATGTAAAATATATCTTCATGTCCATAACCTCTATCTACATGCAGAAAGCATTTAAAACAGACATACTTTCCTCTTACTGATATAACAAAGACTGTAATAGAATGTAAAATACACAAACACTTATAAAGGGGAAACTCCAACAAAAACTACCATCAGAGGGGCGCATAACTCCCATGATTATCCAAAATAATCATTTCAAAAAGGCTTAGCCACTATCTCCCAACTTAGAACCTTAGATAAGAGATAAAACTCCAATAGTCTAAACATGTTTAAGGCTTCTTTGACAGTAGACCAAACAGCCACCATGACAAAAAGTTCATATTACTGAATTCCTAAACGTTTTCTTTCAATTAGACATTTTTTAATAGGCCCCCCTAAGATGACCCCACCTTCATTGATGCTTGGTTTCATGTACCAAACATATTTTTAGAATTCGGTACCAAGTGCATATCCCTCATTTAAACTCAATTTCACAAAACAATAAATTCATTTTTTAAATTGTTTTGAAAACAAAAACACAAAATTCATAAGAACAAAGCCTAAAATTCTGGCAGTCATAAAAATGGCCCATTAGAAAAAAGAAGCAGCAATGAAAATTCTGAAACAAATAGGGGCATAACAACACCATTGTTCAACGAAACCAAAGCAGCGGAGCAAAGTTACCAAATAAATAGATAAACAGGGAAATGGGGTTTACACGGGACAGCAAGACAATGTGGCTGCTGCATAAAGCACACAGAGGTGGGTTCTGAGTCCCAGCAGGCAGCCATGATTTTAACAGCGCTCTGGCGAGTATCCTCATTAAAGCGGAGCGTGCGCCATTGATACCCAAGTATCCTGAACCGTTCATTGTCTCCATAACCCGAATGCAGCTCTGCATATCTCTGGTTCAGCCATCTCTCCATCACTGGCCACGTGTCTTTTCTCTAATTTAATTGATTAAATTTAAAAATCACAATTCCATAACATTTAAGTAAGGAAATTACTATTATATGATTCAGAAGAAGGGGAGAAGGGGACTAACGGGTCTAGAAGAAGGATAAGCGACGACAGAAACGACACCGTTTCCTTTGTTGGAAGTCGAACGGAGAACGGTGTAGCCGTCGTCAGAGTTGGTTCCCCACCACTCTGAGGAGTAAATCCAGTCGCCCTCATCCAGGATACGACGTTGTACGCTAGTGCATAGTCGCCGGATTTTCCATCCGGAGCTCCGACCACCTCTGTGCCACATCACGACGAATAAGATTCTAATCCTCAAATTCAGAAGAGAGCTTAAACGCCCTCTCGGGCCTCTCTTAAACCCTACATGAGGAATTTCTATTCTTCAATTTGGAGCGTTCCTTTTTTTTTTTTTTTTAAACTAAAAAAAAAAATGTATATATATATATACTGTGTGTTTGGTTGGGGGATCAAGGGAAACCCAACTCTAGATACAGAATATCCAATTCCTAATAAGGATAATATTTTCTTTCTCAATAATGTTATATATAGGAATTGAGACAATTTCAAATAGTACCCTTGTATTTTGACATAATCTCAAGTAAAAAGTAAGTTTATCATTTTCATCAACAAGACCCCTGAGGTTTGCTTTTTTTAATCAAGNATATAGAATTATTACATACAACATAATTTACAGAATATGAGTAATGTGAGACATCACAATATTATTAAATGAGTGGTTATCATATCATTTATTTTAATCTATTTTATTTATTTTTAATTTTTATAGAATGATATTATATTATATCGACTCATATTATATATATATTATTACTCTTTGTTTTATTGTTCACTTCAATATTATCTACAATAGTTGTTATTGAAAGTAATAAGAAAATTATTGCTAATGTATTTTAATTTGTATATTTATGGAATTAAGGTGACAAAGCCAAAAGGTATTAAATGATGATAAATTTAAATTATCAATTTGTCAAACTATCTCATTCAATAACTTAGCTAAAGATAATAAACATCTTTAGTCGATTAGTCCTACATAGAATTATTACATTAAAGATTTATTTATTAGTTTGGTACAAGAATATATTCTTTTAGCATCTTCTGTGCAAATTTGAAATCAAACTATTGTTGAAGACTTTGTTTGATACGAGGATAAATCATCACAGTCTCTCATCTGCCTATCTTTATAATCAATGGTAGACTCAGGATTTTATCAAAGTGAGGTATTTTATATAATTTAATATCTATAATTTGTTTGATAAACTATGATGATATAAAAAAATTTATTAAAAAAAAAAGTACACCTAAATTAGAGGATATAATGGACTTTTTCCCTTAGAATAAATGCTATAACATAATAAAGAAAAATACAAAATATAAAATACTAATATTTGGTAGTTAATTGATTGTTACTAGAGTATAAATTTGAAGAAATTCTAATGAATAATAATAATAATTATTTTTTTATATAATATGTATTTTATATGACAATTGTATTATATTATTTCTATTTATTTTTTTAAATTATATATATATATATATTTAGGGTGAGGCTATTGTGACTTAATTTTTTTGATTTAATTTTACATAATTCTTGATAGCTATTGATTTACTACAATTCATGGGTAGGAAAGAGACGTTAAAAAGTAATTTTTTTTTTATGCTAACTCAACAACTCTTTCTACTATTAGATTAGAAAAATGAATGACTATCAAGAAATCTATGAAATTAAGTCAAAAAAATTAAATCACAGTAGCCTGAGCTATATATATATTATTAAAAAATTATGTTGAATAGACTTTTTTATTATTTAATTCGTTCGTAGCCTTTCAAAACAAAAAAGATGAAAACAGAAAGATATAATTTGTCTAAATTAATCTAACAAGAACTAAGAAAATCTTTGTAGAATTATAATTATGAAATAAAATAATTCTAATATTATAAATTTACTTTTATTGAAGAAAGAAGTTTGCGACTGTGAGTGTAGGTGCAACAAGGGAGGTGGTTGTAGCTTTTAGAAAAAGAAAAAGAAATGTAACTAATGAAAATAAGGGGGTATAACTGTAATTGTAGAATTCCGGAAGGGAGGGGATCCTTTAGGTCCTTCCGTAGGTATGCCTACATTTATAATCAATTATTTATTATAATTATTAGAGTAAAACATAAAAATAAATTTCAAATATATACATTAATTCCACACACATTCATGATTAAGGCCTTACTATATATATTTAATGGGTATATTTAATTAAGACTTTTTATGAGTGAAGGACTTTAAACTCATAGATTTCTAACGATTTTTATAAACTTTTTATAATTATGAAAGACTTTAATAGATTTTTAATTTAATAACTTTTATTTATATTTATAAATTTTTATTCAGAGATTGATAAATATTTATAGATTTTTTTAATAAGAGATTGATAAACTTTTATTAACTTTAAATAATATAACATTTTATAAATAAAGAAATAAACTAAATTTTGCAAATACCAAAGAAGACAAGGTTCAAGAAAGTGTATATGGATAATGCAAAACTTGTACTTATCATTATTAGACAGAAATTTACATGAAACTCTATAGAGACCATGCATGATTTCTTGTCACCTAGTTGTTTTCAACTTTAAGATCATTACAAATCCTTCATAATGCAGAGAATCATGGATAAGGATTTACCAATTCCGCAAACGCTTGGTCCTTTTAGCAGCTGTGAATTTGCTCCAAGCTACACAAGTAATGCGTCATAAATAAGTATAATTAGCTTTCATATTTGAAAGTGTGTTGAATCTCAGTTTACTCAGAAAAGCTAATGATAACTTCATCCTATGTTAAAGATGACAATACACTTGAACAAAGAATTACACCTAACCAACCAACTGCAATTAAAAATGCAACGGCATACTTTCAGACTTTCAGCAACAAAAGATATGCAATCTGTTGATAGATGAATTGTCAATTTTACACTATTTATATATATACAACTTCCAAAATAGAATCTACCAGCAGCAGATAAGGAATTTTCTCACTTTATGACTTCCTCCTTTTCTCAATCTAAAACTGTACCACATTATTCTTGCCATCAATTCAGAGAAATCACCATTAAGGAATTAGGAACAATATATATAATGGAATTAGTTCAGAGTCACCATTCAAACCCATGGCACATGAGAAGATAGTAACAGAAGGATAAAGCTAATGGAGGCCTTGATTCATAGTTTCTGTATTCTACCTAAGTTTCTTCAGCTTCACGTTTCTTTATTTGGTACTATTATTTCATTCAATTTAGATATGATGTAACACAATGGATGTACACGGGCTAGGAATAATGCACTTAATCATTATTTCTGTCATTTGCAGGAATCAGCCAGAGTAAATCAATGATTTGAGACCTGTCCACTAAGTACTGGCTCCCATAATTTTGGTTAAATTTTAATTCATTGATTAGAAAAAACCCAAAAAATCAAAATTTTCTTCTAAACGTAGCAGAAGAGATAATTTTTTTAAGCAACAACATAATCACGGTTCAGTATCGGGTCAATACAATTAAGTGTGTCATAGGTTGAAGAGATAGCATCATTTGTCTCCTTTCCACCCATGCATGCAAAGTTTGCTATAACTTCATCGGTTTCTGGATTTTAAACCTGTCATGACATGAAATTACATGTATTTCACAAACACTGACTTTAAGTAACAGACGAGAGAGACCACAGGAAAATTAAAGCTGAAGAGACACACATAATTCTGGTTATCCAGTATTGGACAGAGCTGGGTAAGAGGCAGTCAACTTTTATTTTCACCAACATACCAACCTTTTGGCACTTTCTCTATATCATCTCTCTTCTTATAAAAAGAAAATGAAATGCCCTTGTTTTCTTTCCAGAATTTTACTTTATTATTAACGCAAGCCATAATCCTACAGAGACAACACATGTTTTACGAAATATTGACTCTGCCTAATTTCGAGGAAAAATTTTAACAGCTCAAGCCCAGCAACTTAGGCAAATATTTTCTACTTTGAGCGTCAAGAGACATCTTTTACAATATATATATATATTTTATAACTTCCCACAAATTTTCTTCACAGGAAGTCTACTTAGTTAAGTGCATCCAAGATCTATAAACTAATCTAGATCTCCTTCAGTAGCAACATGGGATGCATCAAACTCCTCCCTTTTGGTAACTTACAGCATTATGAGGTCTATCACTCCCATCATTAGATGCAAAACCACTTTGATACCAATTTTAGTGGTCCATGACCTAAGAACTTAGGTAGATATTAGAAACCTCTTTCACTCATAATGTATATTAGAGGAGAGTTATGAACTAATTCAAGATCTCCTTTGCTGACACTATAGGATGTGATAATAAATTTCAATTTGAATCTAGTTACAACAAGAAGTCTTATCAAGAACAAGTGAACAAGCGGAAAAAATCTAGCTCGACAAGAAAATGGAAAACTATAAGTTCTATTATCTTTCTTTCAAGGCCAGAACTACGAAGCTGAGAAGCAGCACTCTTCATCTCCGTGCTCATCTGATCTCTGTACTCATCTGAAACCCAATTTGCTTATTTAAAAATTCTATATATTTGATGGATGCATTTTTTTTCTATCAAATTTGAAAGTCTTTTAAAATCATAGTAAATATCAAGAGAGAAATCATGAAGTCTATTATTTATATTTCCCGCTAAAATATCTATAAAAGTCTTTCATATTAAAAAGTCTATAAAAGTCGTTAATTTTTTTAATGCCCCATGACTTTCATAGACTTTTAAAAAGTATTAATTGAATAAATTAAAACTTTACAGACTTTTTAAAAGTCTATATTGAATACCTCATGACTTTTATAGAATATTTAAAAGTTTATAAAAATTTTAATTAAATACACCCCCCTTAGGGTAAATTTAGGGTTGTTTTTGCTCTAGATAATCAGCTTCTGTTTTGCTAGAGAAATAAACAACTTATAAAATAAATTAAAGGTGTTTGGCAAATAACTTTTAAAAACTATTAAGATAGAGGTATTTAAGATTATGTTACTTTTACTTTTTATTATGTATAAATTATCAAAATAGATATGTGTATTATATCTTTATAATATTTAATTATTAATATTTTATAATCAACTCTTTTTTTAATTACTATTAATAATTTCTATACAAATAATTTATAAAACTTAAATAAAGGAAGAATATATGAATTGTATAGCCACTTAAAGTTTAAATTATTTTTAAATTTAATTTAATGCCAAAAAATAATTTAAAATTAATATTACAATCCAAAAATAAACTTATATCTATAAAATAATTTAAAATTTATAATAGCATATTAAATAAATACTTTTAAAATAAAATAAATTTATAATTAGAATATATATATTTATTAAATTCAATAGATATTAATTATAAAATTCACGTTTAATATAATATGTTAACAGTATAATTAAAATATATTTAATTCAAAATAATTTTTATAAGATAATTTTGACTTTTTATATATAATTTTAACTTTTTATAATTTAGAAGTAGAAGCAATACTCCGAAAGCAGAGAATCTCCTGCTTTTAGAACTATTCATAAAACCAATTTATTTACTTATTTTTAAAGCAATTCTAAAAGTATTCCCAAACACATTAGAGTATTTTTACTGTAAAAGTAAGTAATTAATTTTATAGCAAAAACAATCTCAAACGCCCAAAGTGATGTTTAATTATTTTAATAACTGCTTTTAATACAATAAAATCGATTTATTCGAAAGGTTTTTAATGCTTTGAAGTAAAATCTAACTAGATATTGTTTCAAGCATAACAACAAAAGTAATTAAAAACGTTTACTGGCTAGCATTTTTCATTTATTAAATGAATATTCAATGTCAATTTTAGTTATTTTAAAGTATATATATAATGAATGGGATATTTCTTTGGGACCCCCAAAGAATCTTAAAGTTTGTTAACATCCACGGAATATAAAACTAACACTGACCCTCTAAAACTTAACTGACGTTATATTTAACTTAACAATTAATACTGTGTCAAATAGGTAAAAACATAAACACCTTTTATGCCCTTATAATTAAGAAAATGAAAAAAAAAAAAAAAAAAGATGTCGAATTTCATTAAAACAGAGCATTGTGTATCTTCATCGTCATCATATCTCTATTAAAGACCCATCTTTCTGAAAATCCTACCACACCTTACCACCAACAACTCCATCTCACCTTACCCTTATCATCACCACCCATTTGTCTTAAAGGAAACCTAGAAAATCAAACATGGTTGATTTTCCTCAAAAATCAAATGACTTCTCTCTCCTCACTCTCTCTCTTTAATCCTTGGTTGTTCGATTGCTATTGAGAAGGGATTGGAGAAACAAGGGTTGATTCTTGGGACATAATGAGGGAGATAGAAAGGGTTTACATAAGTTACAATGATATTTCTTTTCTAGTTTTCAATTCAATCCCTTATTGTGTTTTTTAATTTCAGCAGCTAGTGCTCAAAATGTAGTTGTTGATGGTCATGGTTGTTGGGTACGATTATAGGACTTGGGGATAAGAAAACCTTAAGAAATCAACCACCTAAAGAAATCAACCAACAAACCCTACAACTACCATGTGATATGGGAAATTAACTGAAAGCCCAAACTAAAGGGGGTATTTAAAAAATTATCAACCTCATCACTTCATTTGATTTACCTACCCCTCCTAATGTTATGACAAAAATACCATTATCTTCAACCTCTTTTAAACCATAACCTACGTAACCTACCGTCTCCTCTCAAACCTAAACCTACCAAAATCCTTTACTCCACCACCCCTTCACTCGACCATCCCTTTGGTCCATCGACTGACCACATTGAGTTTTGTGATGCGATTATGATGCTTGCGAAGGGGAGCTGTGTTGGGTTTGAAGTTCTGTAATTTTAAGAGTCATGCAATGTTTGTGAATGATAGACCATCAACCATTACTGGTCCATGATTCTCCACGACGCTACTTGATTTGACTGTCCTTGATACTTCATGACTTGATGGTCCTTGACGCTCTATGATTTGATGGTCCATGACATTCTATGACTTGATGGTCCATGATGGTCCTTGACAATCCATAATGGTCCTTCAATGGTCCTGGTCCTCCTTGACATTTTGTTATGGTATGTGAATGTTATGAGATCGTAAGTTGAGAGCATAAAATTATACGAAGGAGTCAAAGGTGAGGTGAGGGTAAAATGGTCATTGAGTTGGTTTTGGTTTGATAATTCAAAGAAAACTTGAGAGTTGGTTATTTTTCAAACACCTCTTAATTTGAGCTATTTCAATTAATTTTCCATGTGATATCAACCCAAAAATAAACCAATAATTAGTGTTTAGAAAAAGAAAAAGAAAATAAATAGACAACCTCTTAATGCTTCGTCAGATGTGCGGTCATACCTACACCCAAACACCATCTCATTCACGCTTCAAGAAATAAATATTTAATTGGTATCACCACAAAAATTTCAATGGTTGTGACAACAGTTTCCATTGCAGTTGCTGCAGGGAGCTCAAGGGTGCCAATGGGAATTCCTGTTGGGATGAGGAGCCAGATCCTGGTTGCTAAGAATCACTCACACTTACAATTATGAAAAAGGAGTGGCGGAGTGCCGGAGTCGAAGGAGTTGGAGGAGCAATCAAGGGATATGATGAATAGTCTTCCTCCATTACAGAAGAGGAAAAGAGTGGTGGTGGATTTAATTAAGAAGAGGAAGGAGAAGGGTTTTTGAGGTGATTATGTGAGGATGTTGACACAAGTTATATTGAAGTTTGGGGAAGTTTATGAGTTAGCAGATATGTCAGATAGTGGAAATGGAGAAGCATAGAGTGCAGAGAGGTCTTTAAATTCTAAGGGCATTTATGTTTTTTTCTATTTAATACTGCATTGACTATTAAGTTG